>CAUYPK010155434.1:0-44617 GCA_963574355.1 Loris lydekkerianus
GACTCAGGGCTCTGATTTGGGCTCGGTTCTGCCTTGGGACTTTTATTCTCTGTTTCTCTCAGGGTCGAGGCTCCCTTCATTTTCTTGGGGGGACGGGGGAAAACAGCCCTTTAAGGCAGATACAGTAGGGAGTGTCCCAAGTGGGGGAATCTCCCCCCCTTCTATATGTGCTTTTCTGATTAATCTCTTAACCCTATCCCAGGTGTCCCAGTCAAAGAGGTTGCTCTCCGGAAGCCAGGGTGCGACCTCAAGTAAACATTCCCAGGTTTGAAGGGTCTGACTATCCGAGAGGTCTAGTCCTCTGCTTTTGAGTAAGATTCAAAGGGATTCTAAATCAGGGTCAAGTTTAGAGTAAGACTTCCCCATAATTTATGGGGGTATACTCACCCTCAGACCAATTGGCCCGTCAGTGAACTTCGTGTGGAGAGCCAAGTTCCTCACATGGGGCACCAGTCTGCTGGACTATCCGGCAGGTCCAGAAGAGGGGAGAGCAGGGCCAGCCTGACTCTGTCCCTGGGGCTGAGTGGGATGGTGAGCGTCACGGCCCAAACAGGAACACACAGAGCCGGGAGTCTGTAGAAGCAGGAACTTAACTTTATTACGTCAAGCAGCCGCTTATATAGAGCGTGGGGAAGGGGCGGGAAAGGAGGTGTGATGGGTGGTAACAGGGTTGGGCCATTGGCATGGTACCACGTCGACTGTATCTAGGTAGAGGCAGTTTCAGGCCGGGCCTTGCTGAGTCATTGCTACGTGGAAGTAGCTTGATGGATTTACTTCTAGTTAGGCTTGGGAAGTTGTACTAGGCCTCAGGCACATGGCAGGGCCCAACAATTTTTGTCCCCTCTTCCAACTTAAGATCAGAGAAAACCAGACAGGTACCTTTAACAATCACATAGGATGCTTTGAGTTGGCTTTCCCAGTTTCCCCATGCCAACTACCTAGTGCTGGGACACACCTGAAGCCTTCCCTTTTCCAACTGTAAAGCCTTCCCACTTCTCTGCCTGCCTTTGAGTCTCTACCAAATGCAAGTGGTGGTGTCTAACTCCCTTGCTATAGCAAGCTCAGAAGAAATCCACGATGGCTTTTCTCATTTGGTCAGTCTTTATTTCAGTGATTGAAACCACCTTTAATTATAGCATCTTCCCAAATTATGCACTGGGATGTTCATGAGTATGCTTGAAGTATATAACAAAAAGAATCATTACAAGAATTATGGTGTTTTTTTTTCAGAGAATATCATTATGTAATGTGTAACATTAAAATCATGTTAAGAACAATATTTTACAATGTCATAGAAAAAATTCTTGAAGTATGACTAAGTGAAGACAGCAGATGACAAAACTTGATAATATGATTTTTGTTGGAAAAATATTTAAGTAAATACAGAGAGAACAGAAGAAAGGAAAGGAGAAAGAGAGAGAGAAAACAAAGAAAGAAATATAGCCAAGAATGATGATCTGAATGGAGGAATTATGAGTGTTTTTAAAGATTTTATTTTACAATTTTTCATTTTTTTCTAGTTATCTAACATGAACATGTAGAGAACTTAGTGTGTTTGCTCAGGGACCTTCCCAATAAACTGTATCTTAAAGTGACATGTAGAATATTAAAGGTACTAGGGTTCAGTGAGTACAGTTTTTGCAAAACTCAATTGTAAAATAAGCTAAGACTTGCTAAAATTGCTAAAGATAACCTCAATATTATTTTAACTAACTTAGGAGACAGAATTAATTAAATAAAGGCTGAGATGATTGCTTGGAGTCAGTAGCATAATGTGGTGTAATTTTGCTTGTCATTAGCTATCAAGAAAGACCTTTGCACTGAAAAAGGTAGCAATCCAAAAGGACTGGAAGCCAAGATTAGGAAAAGAATCTATTAAATAGAAAGCATCCTCTAAATCTTTTTTCTATAAAGGATATAGACATGAATTTTTTTTAACTTCTTTTCATTTTGTTGATGTTTCAAGTTTCTTAAATTTAGAAATACCATTTTATATTGGAAAATATCAAAAGCATTCATATTGTTTAAATAATGGAATTAAGTTATCACTATGAGTAAAATGACTATAATTCATTGGTAGTAAATTATTTCAGACCTATACAACAAACTCAAGAGACAGATCCTTAAAACTAGTGAACTGATCTATCAATATAATGTTTTAGGTCTAGTTTCTGCAGTTTATTAACAATTTTTAGGTCTTAAAAACTGAAAATGGGGAATTTACCTTCATACCTTGAAGTTGGGAGATGGTGAACTGATGATGTGCAAGATGTGCAAATCAGTGATTTGAGGTAAAAGCAATGACTATTAAGCTGCCCACTTTTCAAATGTTAATGTATTAATAGATGCTTATCACCCGGGAATATTATTAAAATCCAGATATGGTTTAGTAAATCTCTCAAAGGCCTCCAAATTCTTAATCTCTGACATACCTTGAGTAGTCAGAGGCCACAGCCCCTCCTAGATAAGGGAGCCTCAAACTCTCATTTCACATGAGAAAACTTGGGGCTCTGAGGTCACATGAATTTTATCCTGGCCACTGGCCCAGTGTGGCCCTGTTAGCCGGTAGTAGGTATTCTTCCTCTAATTAGTCTTTCCATATCTGCGTCTCATCACCTTTCTGGTCTGTCTAAAAGGAAACTGTAATAGAGGTAATGCTCATTACATTTCAATGTGATCAAGACAGTATGCTGAATGGGGGCACACTTGGGGAATCCAGAGCCACTGAAGAACATCTTTAGTAAACTTCGGCTACATCTTTATTCAGATCCCTAATACCTTTTTTTGTTTGTTTGTTTTAGACAGAGTCTCACTTTGTTGCCCCCGGTAGAATGCTGTAGCATCCTAGCTCACAGGAACCTCAGACTCCTGGGCTCAAGCAATTCTCTTGCCTCAGCCTCCCGAGAGAGACTACAGGCGCCCACTAGGAGATCTCCCAGAGCAGAACCCATGTGGCAGGTGAAAAGGATACGTCCCCTAAGGAATGTAGGAAGACTCATGCAGCACATAGACCCAGGGAGCTCCAGCTGTTAAAAAAAGAAAAGATAGCAAAGTCAGCAATGAAATCAGAGAGTTGCAGCCCTGGCAAGGGGCCTCAGAGGCCAGGAAGAGTTAAGAGGAAGACCACTAGCCCAAAAGCAAAGAGAGAAGCCAACACTTTGCGAAGTCCTGAAATGTTTAAGGGCTCACAAACTGCTGAGAAAGGAAAACAGTATTTGGAGAGAAAAAGAATAAGATCCTGTTTGGGATTTCAGTGGTGATTTTCCCGTTGAGAGTATCTCACAGCATTTTCCCACTGAGAGAAAGAGGATTTAATCACTCTTCCTCTGGATGTGCTGCTTGACTTCTCGCCAAAATAAAATTTAGCAACAAAAGAAAAACAACCTTGGACATAAGACGGTAGTAATGATTCTCTATTTTTCTCCCTCATCCAAATTACATCTGTATCTCACCAAAATAGAAGACTTTTGCCAATTTGGAAAGCCTGTAGGCCTAGAAAGTTATGGGTGGGTCTAGCTCATAATAGAAAAAGGAAAAATTAGAGTTTGTGAGAAACATAGAAGGGCTCACCCTATTTCTCTTTCCCGTGGAGACTGGACTGAGGTCTTCTGCAGTTTCTTTGGTCTATATAAAGGTCTCTGTGGAATTTGGAGCCCATCATGAGTAATGTTTGGTCCTTGGCTGCTTTGCCAGAGATTTTACAAACTCTTGAAATAGACAGGTTGATAATTAGGGAAATAAGTGCCTGTCTATGGATATCTAAATGCTTTGGGATTGGTCTATGTTCAGCCCTTTGTGACCAAGTGATTAGCAAACTAAAAGAGGAACCCCAGCAAGGCTTGAAGGAAGAAGATGGAGTGAGGGATGTTTTAGGCTCTGGGGAGATGTCTCAGAGATGATGTCACCCTGGCTTCTGAGCCATTGAGAAATCATGAGGAAGTTACACACGCAGGATGCTGAGTCCATGACTTCCTACTTCGTCAGTCACTATGGCACAGGTAGTCAAAATGGGCACTGTGGCATCCACTGGATGCTGCCATATGACATGCTCTTTCTGCTGGTTACCAGTTTCTGGAGTGAATGGAAAGAAAAAAATATCCATCTTTGGACAAGATATATAGGTTCCTGAGGATTAGAAAGGAAAGTTCATGATTTCCAGAAACACAGAGAGGGGATCAGTCATTCTAAAGGGGGTAAATAATATAGTAGTTTTGAAAATTTTACCAATGATTTAGATTCTACCATGAGCATGTGTCTATAGCAGCGGTTCTCAACCTTCCTAATGCCGTGACCCTTTAATACAGTTCTTCATGTGTGGTCACCCCCAACCATAAAATTATTTTCATTGCTGCTTCGTAACTGTAATTTTGCTACTGTTATGAATCATAATGTAAATACCTGAAATGCAGAGTGGTCTTAGGCAACCCCTGTGAAAGGGTCGTTTGACCATGAAAGGAGTGGAAACCCACAGGTTGAGAACTGCTAATCTATAGAATATTCAAAACTAAAAGGTTAACTATTAATTTAATTAAAAAAGATATTTAAAGAATATTGTCAACGTTCACATGCCAGAAGACAATGTTAACTTTAAGTAGCAAGCAGTAAGAGCTAAATAGCATTTATTAGATTACAAATTGTTCTCTGTTTGTCCACTGGAAAGACTGATTTATATTCACTGAATATACTTTGGGGAATAAAAGGCAAGAACACTTCTAGAGAAAGCAGCATTTGGTAATCATAGAGTCTTTGGCATCAGACAGGACTGAATTCTAATCCTGCATCTGTCTCTTACTAGCTGAACTACAATAACCTTACTAACCTCTGAGCTCCAATATTCTTCCCTACAACAATTGTGGATAATAGTAGAAAATTACAGGGAGGATGAAAAAGATAATTATGCAAAGCTATACACCCAAGGACTGATACATAGAAAGTTCTTAATAAATACTACTTTAATAATCACAGAAACAAGAACAACAATAAAATAAATTGTAGCATTAACAGAGATACATTCAGATTCTCCAGAGCAGAACTCAATTGAACTTGGACAGTCTGCAGCAGAAATCAGCCCCTGTAAACACAACAGCTAGAAAATGCAGCCGGGGCAGGTGAGGCCGAAACTACACTTCCCAGCAGGCCGCGGGACCAGAGTCTGGGTTCCTCTCATTTCCGGGTTTGTCATGTGACTCGCCGGCCGCACCATGGCGGAAGCGGAGGAGCAGGTAAAGACTGTAACCGCTAGTTGGAGGCACAGGCGAAGGGGAGACTGGGATGAGGGGTTGGGGGGGTAGCGTGGATGGTGTCGAGGTGCGGAGGAGTGGGGAGAGAGGCGGCCCCACGGCGCGGCGGGCGAGGGCGGCGAAAGTTCCTCTCTAGGAGCAGAGAGCGGGCGCAGGTGCCGGCCCCCGAGGGGACTTGGGAAGGGCGCGGCGACACACCCCGCGTTCCGAGGGGGCTTGTTCTTGGGCCTGGTCCCGGCGTCCTGTGCCCAGTGACATTTTGACGTGAAGGCAGACCAGGTTACCCCAGGGACTGACTCCTCGTGGAGTTGGAGGAGATGACTTTAGTTTTGAAGCCAGATGATCGAAATTTAAGTTGCTTTCCACTCTTAAGTAGGACAGTGAAAACCAGGAGAGAGTAAATGATAAATTTTCTTTTCTATTTATTGATTTAGGTACAGAGCTGAAGTACTATTACGGTGCAGCAGGAATTAAAAGCACTGGTTCTGGAGCAAAAATTGCTAGGCTGCAAGTGCTGCCTTTCTTAAAGTATGACTTTGGGCTATTTACTTAACTTTCTAGTGTAAGATTGGGATAGTAACAGTACCGTCCTCAGAGGGCCGGTTTAAGATGGGAGAAGGTAATACATAAGATTTAAGTGCTTAGAACTATTTGGCTCAGTAAAAGTTAGATGAGATTTATTTTTTGATGGCAAGAGATCAGTGGCAATATTCACTTAACAACTGGCAACGTGACGTAGTTAAGGGTAGAAATTAGTGATGGGAATAGGAATATGTTTATTTAACAATAACATTGTACAACAGAGTTTGGCAGAGTTGTCTGCTGTAAAAGACGTGTAGAAAGTTGGGGATATAATAAGAATGTTTTACATTTGTGTATCACTTTCCAGTTTTAAATAAACATATTCCTATTATGTGAAATGAAAAAGTAAAATCGAAATAACAAAAAAGAGAAGTGGGTCAAGACTACAACATGGGGGAGATAATTTAAATGTTCATTTGCAATGTCATTTCCGTTTGATACTGTTTTTCCTCACAAATTAACAGGGTTGTTAGTTGTGTAATTGACTGTAAAAAGTGATTAAGAGACATTACCTCGTTCAGTAATTTAAATTTTAATTTACAAAATTTTAATTTTTAAATTAATTTTGCAACATACTTCATTTTTTCAGTTCTTAATGAAATTTCCCCTGGGTACATGTTATATAGGCCATAATTAAGAAATTGGACTTAAGTAGAAATTTGGTTCCGTTCTTTGTGGTAACGAGAGAATCTTTTCCTAATACTTGAGTCTACCTTTTCCATTCTGGGCAGTTCAAAAGAAAATGCTCATGAAGGACATACTATTGCTTGGTTTGATTAGTGGTGAGATTGTTTTTCACATTGTCCATTTCATGTTGAAATGTAATTGTTTCATGATTTGATTTTAAAGTAAAAAACCATGTTCCTTATGTTTTTAGACATAGTGTAGTGGGAATGGAGAAAGTTACTGTTTTGTACAACAGTTTGGCAGAGTTGTCTGCTGTAAAAAGATATGTAGAAAGTTGGGGATATAATAAGAATGTTTTACATTTGTGTATCATCTTCCAGTTTTAAAAATCCTTTCACAGTGCATTTGGTTCTTCCAAAAGAATTCTGTTAGGCAGGCAAAACCTCTGATGTTCCAACTCTTCCAATGGCTTGTCATCAAAGCCTTTTGTTAGCCTAGTTGCCCTGCAAGATCTTGTCCTTAGCTTTTACCTTGCCTCTTTTCTTTTACCTCATTTTCCACTACTCTCCTCCTCATCTTCTGTCACTTCAACACCTTTCTTACTGTTCCTTCAACAAGCCAGGCATGTTCCTACCTTGGGGCTTTTGCTGGTGCTGTTTCCTTTTATGAATCTGATACTTATAAGGCTTTCCTCCTCATTTCTTCATGTCTTTGTCCAAGTGTTCCTTTTGAGTGAGAACTCTTGACCATCTCTATTTCCCACAGAGATAGTTCTTTATAGGTCCTATGTGTTTAATAAAATATGTAAATAAATTTATTGAATCTTCCTTCCTGCATTATTCTTTTCTATAAGGCTTATCACTACTTGGTGTACTGTTTTTAAATTTCCATAGTGTTTTTTCTGTATATTCTGCATATTTCCATATACTCTTACCATTAGAATGTAAGCTCTATCGTGACAAGGATTTGTTCATTGCTAAATAGCCCAACACATAGAATGTTGGTTGATACTGAAGAAATTATGTGTTAAATGATTGTATTTTACAGGTAATTGAAATTCACACAACTTAAATCTCCAGTCTTCTCCAAAGCTCCTGGTTTTTCACTAGAGTACCTTGCCTTTTAAAATATATTTAAGAACCTAACTCTAAATCATTTACATCGCTTTATGAAGTGGAATTAGCTCTATTACTTTGATGATTTTCTCTTAAGTCATTATTCCCCCTTTGATGCTTTAGCAGCTAGAATAAAGTTGAAGTGGGCGTTCTCCTCCCCGGTGGTGTCAGGGTCTTTCTTAAAAAGATCAGCGGTCTGTTGTCATCAACAGAAAGAAACATTCCCAGATTATTATTATTATTATTATTTTTTTTTTTTAAGAAAGCTAGTAAGTAATTGTATCTATATTAGTCCTTAGAGATGAAAAAGTGGTTTGGCTTTTCTGTGGTACATTTTGCATTTTAGTAGAAAGTCATTGGAATCTGACAAAGGTAGTAGGCCTTTATTATACAATTTTTGAAGGTTAAAAACTATGTAAAAGTAGAGTATATAAATTTGCTAATGGTTCTATTTTGCTACCTTGAACCCTTTAGAAAGTCAGGACATAATCTTTCTTCTTGGTGTCTTATATGTAAATGCAGGCAGTTGTCCAAGAGGAGCAACACAAAACTAAACCTCTCTGCATTAACTTTCCTGAGTGTTGTGTTCTTTGGTGGATGCTTTTATTCCTTCCTTAATTTTAGGAAAAATTAAAATCATGACATCTGCATTGAGTGAGTGAACATAGTATAAAACAGTTTACAGAGTCTAAAACTAAAATCACTTTTTAGATATGAATGAAATTTTTTTATAAGTCACTGGGAAATCCTTGCTTTTGCCTAATATCATAAAATAATTTGCAAAAGTAACAACATGTATATTGTATAGTTCACAGAAAGAACTAATACTCTGCATTCTGCCTGGAAATGTTCTAATCAGCAGTTTTGCTTAGCCCTCAAATGATTTATAGTTGACCTTCGTAGTCACAGATGCCCAACAGCATTTGTCCATCTCTCTCTTAGGAATAACACTCAGCTTCCAGTCTGGTTGTTTGTGTATTTGTCTTATCTTTCCTACAGATTGCTGAGTCCTCAAGAATAAGAACCAGAACTTACTCATGTCTGTATTTCCCACAGAGATGGTTCCTTATAGATACTATGTGTTTAATAAAATGTGTAAAATAAATTTATTGGGGGCAGGATAACATTCTGAATTATTAACTTGGTAGGATTTGTGTGGAATTATTTTATCTTACTTGATATATAATTTTGAGAGTTGTTAATTCAAGTGTAATGTAGATTGCTCCCTCGGTACACATTCATTCATCTTGCTTCCTCAGCCTGCCTGGACCCTGCTCCATGAAAGTATTTGAACTATCAGGCCATCTATTCCTTGACCAGATAGGAGAATTTCTGCTTTGAATTCTCCTTCTGTATTTTAGAAGTTAGGGGGATTCCGTCCTTATTGTTGATCACTTATAGATTATCCGATGGCACATTTGCGATCATGTATACCCACATGTGATAACATGTAAAATAAAAATCAAGTCAACACATATTTGAGTGCCTCAGTTTTCTTGTCTGTGAAGTGGGAATTTTACTCCCTATCTCAGGAGTATGAGATGGGATAAAATATGTTAAAGTGAGTAGGTTGAAATGGTTTTTTTTATAAGTAGGACAAAGATTAATTATCTAAACCTGGACTTACATGTGCACAGTTCTCTTTTCTTAACAGTTTGGCCAAGACAGACCTTTTAAAGGCAATATTAGTAGTAAGTAAAGGAAAAAAAAAAGCCTAAACAAGAAGTTGTAAAAGCACAAGATAAGACACATTTTTGAGGACCCGCTCTTTACTATCGTATAACTAAAGTGCAGTCCCAAATTAGTTTAGCCGAACTTGCTTACAGCTTTGTAAGTATCGCCGCTCATCTTCCCCTGGGTTGGCTGGCCGGAGGCTGATGTGACGAGCTGTTTATTAGTAGTGAGTGCCCCCTTGCCCACATCACCACCTTGGAGGGAGGGCGGGCACCCATCAGGCCAGGGTGTCTGTGTCTTGTGCAGCTTCCTCCTCATTGACAGTGCTCAGTCCCCCTTGCCTTCTGCTTAATTTCTGGTCCTTCTTAGTGCTTTTTTTTTGTTTGTTTTGTTTGTTTGTTTGTTTGTTTTGTTGTTGTTAACAACTGGGATTAAAGGCTCTTATTTTAAATCTACTGAATCAGGATTTGTGAAGATAAAGTATTAATCTATCTCTCACACTGAGTATTAATGCAAAATCAAATTTGGGACTGGGTCACCTGGCTACTGAAGCTGAGCCAAGTGGGTTGAGTGGACTTGGTAATCCCAACTCTCACCACCTGCTGGGTACTCTTCCATCTCTGTTGCTCAGCCAGCCTTCTCCTTGAGTCCCTAAAACTGGCTACAGCTCCTTTGTGCTTCGCGAGAGAGGGTATCAAAATTGAGTCTTTGTGACAGGGTTATCAGGTACATGTCACGCAAAATATTTCTTCATTCCTGTGCCCATGTCAGACATTGGGATCTGTTGCAGCCCTGTTTCCTGTGAAGCTTAGCTGGGGCACACTGTTGGCCAGGAAGGGAGAGAAGGTGGCAGTGTCGCATTGAATGCTTCATGTCTATCTCCAGGCATAGATGGAGGTAAAAGATTTCTTGGAGCCTGTCTCTGTTCATTTTCTTTCGACAGCGTGGCGCCAGGACAGCCTTACTCAGGCTCTCCAGCCTACCATTTGTCTTCTAAATTCTGTTTTGCTCTCCCAATAAACAAGGGGGAGATGGGGTGAAGGAGCTTAAAATTCTGAGGACTTCCTAACCTGGGAGGTTCCTTCCCATGGGCTTCAGGTGTCTTCTTCACCTCTGCTGGCCCCTGAGGCCAGCTTTCTGAGTCTTGGGCCGCCCTCACAGTCCTGCACTGATGGTAGGATTAGGGGTGAGAGTTGGTTGAAGGCTTTGATTAGAGAGGTGCTGTACGAGCCCATGGGGCCCTGCCAGGTGGTTGACACTATTGGAATGGCTCTGCCCTTGTTTGCTGGTGCCTTCCTGCAGTCCTCCTTCTGTAGCTATCTTGTAGCATGAACTAACAGTCCAAGCATCTGTCTGGGGAAAACATACTTGGTCTTGCTCATGAATACCTCAGAATATACAGAGGAGGCAGAATATTGTTTCAGATTGGCTGCTTATTTCTTATGGTGACCGGCAAACATATGTTGAGCTATTTCTTTGGGTAGGTTATGGGACACTAAAAGGCCAAAGCCTTTGGGTTTGTCCACATATATTAACAATGATAACTAGTAGGACAAGGCAGATAATATTAGCTTCTAACTGAGGGGTATGGGAAGAAACAAAGGCCCCAGGAGGCCAGGTCTAGACCACGAGGCCTGGGCTCACTAGAAACAATTCTGTGAAGGAGGTGAGACCTAGATTGGGCCGTACACAAAGGATGGGAATCAGCCAGTGATTTTCAGTTTCAAGCTTCAGATTGCCATCGTGACACTATAAAACATAAAAACCAAGCTCTAATGCTGCAGCAAAAGTGAAAGCCCTCAGTGTGCTTTCCTGGCAGCCCCTTCCCTGTGCCATCCCCGAGGCTTCCGCTGAGCTCGAAGGAGCATTCCCTCAGGGTGGGTGCAGTGTGGGCCCAGCACATTCTAAGCTGAGAGAAGGAAGTGAGGACAGGGTCAGGGCAGGGAGAACAAATTCACAGTCAGCAGGGGCAATACGTGTGAATGGGAGTGCGCTGGTGTAGGAAATTGGGTGTCATGTGGTGGGTGGCGTGTGTTCTGTCCTGGGCATAACTGTTGAGCTCCTGCTGATCTAATGTGGCAATATGAACAGTGTATAGACATGTGGTCTGTGTTTGATGAACTTTTAAGTACATATTTTTATATAGAAGATTTTTTTAAAAACTACAAATAAAACATCTATAGGCCGTATCCAGACCCCAGGCCACTGTTCTGCCACCTCTGGTATGGTGAGCATGCTTATCTCGGTGAGGGGTCCTGCAGTATGCCTGAAGGCTGGAGGTTTATGGCGAGAGTGGGAAGTGAGGCCGAAAGTCTCCTGGGAGCCAGCCTAGGAAGGTCTTTAACTGCCTTGCTGGGGAATCTGAAATCTTTTCTTTAGGCTGTGGGACTACTGAGGGTTCTTTGAGGGGGTAGCAACCAATCTGGTCTGTGCTTTGGGAAGATAATCCTGATGGCAGTGGATGAATGTATTAGAGAGCTCCTGTTTGTACACACAGGAATCATTAGGTGAAGCAATTTGGTTAGACGATGGACATATGATTGAGTTTAAGGGGTTTATTTGCAAAAGAAATGGAAAGTGACATTTTTGTGAGTTTAATTGTCACCTGTTACCCACAATTTGTCCATCTGTACATTTGTGTCATTGGGTGGCTTCTAGCCCGTCACTTTTGCTTTGCTCAGAATAGCACTTTTTTTTTAATCGTGGTAAAATATACATTACATAAAATTACCATTTTAACCACTTTCAAGTGCACGATTTAATGCCATTAAAGACATTCATGTTGTTGTGCAACCATAACCACTGCAACAGTTTGGCTGTTTGTACCCTCAAATCTCATGTTGAAATTTGGTCCCCAGTGTTGGAGGTGGGTCCTACTGGGAGGTGTTTTGGTTGTGGGGACAGACCTGTCGTGAATGGCTGGGTGCTGTGCATGAGCTAGTGAGTGAGTTCTTGCTCCTATTAGTCTTAAGAGTTGGTTGTTAAAAAGAGCCCGGTAGCTCCCCTCTTGCTCTCTCTTGCTCTGTCTGGCTTCCTATCTCTCTGCAGATCTCTGCACACACCGGCCCCTCCTCACCTCTGCCATGAATGGAGGGAGCCTCAGGCCTCACCAGAAGAAGATGCTGCCGTCCTGCTGCTATATAGCCTGCAGAATCCTGAGCCAAATCAACCATAAATTAGCCTCAAGTATTCCTTTGTAGCAGCACAAACAGGCTAAGACAACCACGCTCCATCTCCAGAACTTTTTATCATCATAAAATGAAAGCTAAGAAAATAACTCTCCATTACCTTCCTCCCTCTGCCTTTGGTAACCTCTATTTTACTTCTGTCTTATCTAAGTGGCACCATGGGATCATACAATCTTTTTCTTCATTGTGTCTGGCTTAGTTCACTTAAGAGAACAGCACAGTTTTTAGCTTGTATTTTTTCATGATTTGAAGTTAGATTTTTGTTTTCTTTTTTTAGAGATGCCCTGGCTATTGCCCAGGCTGGAGTGCAGTGGCGTGATCAAAACTCACTGCAGTTCTGAACTCCTGGGCTCAGGCAATCCTGCCTCAGCTTCCCAAGTAGCTGGGACTGCAGGTGCATACCACCACATCCAGCTAGTTTTCCTTAGTATTTGTAGAGATAAGGTCTTGCTATGTTGTTCGAACACCTGCCTCTCCCTGTAAGTTGTTAGGATTACAGATGTGAGACACCACAGCAGCCCTGGAGTTAGAGTCTCTGAATGAGAGTGTGGAAAAATGTTTGCAAACCACTGGCTCTTTCTCAGTTGGCAATCTCTCTTGAGGTTAGGCCTTCCTAGATTCCCCCACTGGCGACATTTGCTTTTTGTCTTCTTGTTTGCTTCTCTGTCTTCAGAACATTAATAGGAAGGCTTGGTGAATGAATGGAGCCGGGAAATAACAGACCTGACTAATTCCTGAAGTCACTTACTCATGCATTGTTTTTGTAGTATTGTGGACAAAAGTATGAATTTTATTGAGGCCTATCTTTGTCTGGAATGTTCATACTGGTGCTGAGGATAAGTTTCAGAGTTTACTGGAGTAAATGTTCTCCATTGATAACAACAGCCAAGGAAGCTATTCTGATAGCCTGGTTTTCCCCGAAGACTCAGGTCTCTGAGATCTTCTGGCCTCCAGGTATCAAATCCTGGCACTGCGTGCATCTGGTGTGCAGCAACAGTGTAATTTGGTTTTGAGTTTTGGGATTGAAATTGTGGGCTGGGGAACATAAATTGGGCTTTCATCCATTAACTCTGTGTGCATATTTGCATGTATTCCAAATAGGAAAATAATTTCCTTAGGTTTAATGTAATTCTTCTGAAAAGAGTAATCAGGTGTCTTTTTAGAATCTAGAAGTAGGAAATATTAATAGGAATCTAGGTGCGGTTTATTGGCATACTTGTGAAAGCCTTGTTTTGCCAATGCTAATAACTTAATACTTAGGGATGGGAGGGATGTTAGACGTCATTAAGTTCAACCTCTAAACCTCCCTGTTCTGATCCCAGAGGTTGTTAGGAAATTTCAAGATGCTATGGGTGAAGAAGTTAGCATAATGAGCAATTTGTAACAGATATTCAGTAAGGAAGTCTGAACAGTGACTATTAAAGTGGACTGTGTCCATAAGAGAAGGATTGAGATAGTTAAGGGACTAAAGCCAGGTGTTGGGATGGTGAGTGCAGAGAAGAAACACTGGAAGGATGGGTGTAATACATGTCATTTAACCATTTTACAGTGGTCAGGCAGTGAAAAAATTGGGTTTTTTATGTGGTGCTAAGAACAGAAAGTTACTATAGTTCCAAATTACTAAGAACTTTTTAGGACTTAGATTGACCTTGAATTAAACAGACTGCATTAGGATTTAGAGGAGATTCTAATATGCATCAAGGTTAATGATAGAACTATAATAAAATACTAAATTGCAAATATCATTTGTTCCCTTTTTAGAGATGGCTTTGGAGGGTAGGGACTGTTGTTCACAGGCTGTGCCTCAGAGGGTGCCTGCTACCTACCAGGGTCTTAATGAGTTTTGATGAATGAAAGTAAAATGTTTTTGAGCACTAAAATGTTTTTGTCCTGCTATCCAACTTGCATGGAGTAATATATGACCTTGCTTAACGTGTTCTTTTTTTTTTTTGGAAAAAAAATCTAAAATGTTCTTGTCTTGTTTTGTTCTTTTGCTTATGGGTTGTTGTAAAATGCTTACATTCAATGTCAGCGTATTAGTTGTAACCTTTTATTGCTATTGATATCTATAAGTACGTTAAGTAAATCTTCATTTTGCTGACCTCTTTGAGGATACATGGCATCAGCAGATTCTCTCTTTCACTGGACAGGTGAGAAATTAGCAGGATACAGTCAATTTTTCCCTTTTTGCTTTGTTTCCTTCAGAGCAGCAAGATTCAATGTCTAGCGAAGGGGAAACTGTGTTAAATGGCAGAATTTATCCTAGTGGTAATGGTTTTAAAGAGTGCATGTAAATTATACAGCTTGTTTGCACAGGGTCTAATAGGTACCACTGCAGGGGATTCTTTTTAAAGGCTGTTCTAGCAAGACAGTTTTTGATTCAGCCAGATTAATAGCATAATAATTAATAGTGTAAGAGCTTCTCAGTATAAAAATTGGCTTGAGGATAATTTGAGATGGCAGTTTCTTCTTTCCTTCTGAGATCAGATCAGTGAGGCTGCTTTGCCAGACAGATTTCCATTATTGGCAAGGGAAAGAATCTGCTAGACCCTCGGATGACAAGTTCCTGGTATAATATATTCACCTGCTGACTCACGAGGGAGGTCAGCAGGGTCATGGATCTGTGTGACCCCAGAGTAAGCCATCTCAGGCTTACCAGCCTGTAAAGGTGCAGGAGACGTGGTGAGAGAGGTGGAGCGTGTAGAGTGCTGTAATGTGGGGTTGCGGACTCCCTTCCAGAAAGGGCAAATGTGTGTTGGTAGTGGGCACACGAGGATGCCTTTCCCTTGCAGATGTTTTTTCTTCTTTTGTCTTCTCTTCTGACCATTTTTCTTCTCTATGCTTTGTAGGAAATGGGGTCTCTTGAAGAATCTACAGATGAGTCTGAGGTAAGATGGTGATTCAGGAGCCTTGGGATTTGTAGCTAACCATGTTATTAACTTGGGCTTCCTCTGCTTGGCTAAGTGCCGCATTCCCAAGGTCTGGGGGCAGGGGAGAGTGGTAGAGTGGGGACCGTAGATGACTGAGTCTCAGGGAAGAGCCTGCCAGTTGTATTTAAAATAATATTAAATGAATTAGCTAAAAGCAAAACAAAAAATATTAACAACAACAGAAAAAGGAACAGAAAGTTCTCTTTATCTTGAATAGCATTTTAACCTGAAGCATGTTGGCAGTAGTGAAGTTGATGCAAAGTTTTAGAAAGTAATCTCAACATTTTAAAAACTTAAAAAAAAATAGCTACTGTGGTGCCTATAGCACAGTGGTTACAGCACTGGCCATATACACCCAGACTGGCGGGTTCGAACCCAGCCCTGGCCAGCTAAACAACGACAACTGTAACAAAAAAATAGACAGGCGTTGTGGAGGGCTCCTGTAGTCCCAGCTACTTGGGAGGCTGAGGCAAGAGAATCGCTTAAGCCCAAGAGTTGGAGGTTGCTGTGAGCTGTGATGCCATGGCACTCTGCCGAGGGTGACATAGTGAGACTCTGTCTCAAAAAAAAAAAAAAAAAACAAGCCACTGTAGATTTTTATAATAGTTATTCTTTATTCGTTCGTTTAGTGAATATGAATTTCCGAATCATTGAAATTGGAGTTAGCTTCTCAAAAAGGAAACTAATCAATTTTAAAAGTTGTGAAGGGAGTCTTCAACCTCCACCTTAAAAGAATCCACTTAATTCAGTTGTATTGAAGATTGTATCTTTGTTTTTTAAAACCAGTATATCAGCTTCTGGATGAATATTGTATTTTAAAGAGAGAAAGGCAATATATGATGAAGGAGTTTTTAAAAAAATTCCTTTTTAAGAATATGCATAAGAAATAAGCTTAAGTATAATACAAATTAATTAGCTTTTTAATTTTACAGATGGATTAATAAGAAGTATTTAGCTCAGAGGAATGAAAAAATACCTCTGATAACCTACTGGATATCCATGCTGATGGGACTGTAGCCATGACTATATTAAATTGGTCCGATAATTGTACATGTTATAGTTATTATTTGAATTTTATTTGCTTTTAAGGGAAAAGTTGCGCTTATGCATGTTCCTTTAGAGAACATCGTATATATGATGCCATTGTGTAGTCATGGTTCCTAACATTTTCACCACCAAGGAACTCCATTCCTGTGGGGCTTTCACTGAGTGAGGCGTTTCTGAGTTTGCTTGTAGATGGGATATACAATTTGTTAATTTTAAAGTAGTGAAAAACATCTTAGATCACCCTTCTTTCTTTTTGAAATCTCTAGTCAACTGAGAATGCAGTGTTCTCAGAATCATGTTGTGTTAGAGCTGTCTGTCCAGGAATTTCATTTTTTAGGTGAGGATGGTGTTGGCAGCCACCTAAATATAAACCTTTCCACACATCCTCCAGATACTAAATGTATCAATACGGAGAGCAGACAAAAGCACGCATAACCCAGACCTCCTGTGTAATTGGGAAGTAGGGAGTACTACGAACTTCAATATAGGAGGGGAAATAAACATCAGAATTCCTCGGAGACACCTCTGGGGTTGTCCCTGGAGCCGAGAGTTAGGCAGAAACTGGGTGGACATGAACAGTATGCAATCGAGCCCCAGTGGTGGCAGGATGCAGATGGAAATCACCCTTACTGACTGAGAACAGACCTACGACGTGCAGGTACGTGGGGCCAAAGGTGACAATGTTGGATGGTGCTGCTTCTGAGAGAGATGGGGGAGGCATCCCTTAGAGGCTTGGTGGTGAAGGGGAAAGACAAAGCAGAGGAAATTAAGGGTGCCCAGAGATGATCATGAGGTCAGGAGACTTAGCCACTCTACTCGCTCACCACCACAAAAGGTGCTGCTTATAAGAGGAATTATAAAAGCCTAATAAACCACTCAGATACCCTGTCCTCTCCATAGTAAATGGAGAAAAATCTGTGACATTTAAAAATGAATTGAAATGACAGGTAACAGCCTTGCAAAGCTACTATAGGAAGAAAACAGAAAGCAAGAATTAAAATTCTCAGCAGCAGGAGATGGTGACATAGTGCTCCGTCATGATACTTATTTGAGTATCCTTAAATAAGCATTTGCAGATAACAATAAACTACCTTTAAGTCAGAAATCCACAAACTCAGGCTAGAAATGGACAAAAAAAAAACCCAACCCTAAGAAGTGAGGGAATGAGAATTGATGAAACTGAGGAAAGAAACTGAAGGAAAAGGTAGTTATATTAAAGTTGAGGAAGCAGACCCAAAGGGCAGCCTGAGTGTTTAAAGTCACAAAGCTGATTAGTGAGAGAAGTGGTTCCAACTCTGGGCTCTTTCCAATGCCTTCTTGCTCTGGTGCGTTCTGTTTGCCATGGTGCTAAAGGACTGCAGTCGTGACCTCGTGACCTCGGGTTGGTATTGTGGCCCTTCCTGGTGCTAAAGGACTGCAGTGGTGACCTCGTGACCTCGGGTTGGTATCGTGGCCCTTCCTCGTACTTTTTGTGTGACCTGGGCATAGCACTCAGCTCGTCTGATCTTCAGTTTCCTCACGTGAAAAATGGGGGTTTGCTTGCCTTACATGGTTGCTGTGAGGATTACATGAGATTGATATTTGTAAGGCATCTTGCATGGTGCCTAGCGCACGGGGAGCACTCTGTGTTACTATACTTCAGTTTGTATTTTACATACTGTGATGGTCATTCATTCTTCAGGTTGATGCCTCAACTGAAGGCTTGGAAAGACTTTTCACCAGTTCTGTGAAAGTGGTTGTTCTCCCAAATAGTCTTGATTCTAGTGAGTTTATGGACCAGCAAAGTAGTTTAGCTGCTCAGAGACCAAATTTAGACTTTGTAAATTAGTCTCTATGGAGGCGAGCCTTCGGAGAAGTGTTTCATGGGTTTCTTTACTTCTGTACTTAGTTTGAATCACTTTCCAGTTTGAGGAGTAATATTTGGAGATGCCATTCAGTCTGCCAAAGAATCCTCCTTTACCCCTTCTCTTCTTCCTCCATCTCCTCTTCTCATTAGGTTTGTAACTTTAGCTTTCACAGGACAGGCATTTCCCTTGTTTACGTTCACCTCTTCCTATTCAGGTGCTCAGGTAGTTTCTGTATAACAATGTAGTATTCTGAGTCATGTGTGATAACAATTTACCATTTTATGTAAACTTCGCCATTATGATTAGGAAGACCGTTGTTTTAGGTTTATCTGAAGTTTTTATTTTAATGTATGTCTGAAAAAGAATACTGTCTACCCAAAAATATCCATATGTTTTTCATTACTCTTGAAAACTGCAATTAAATGAAATGAAATTGCTAGTATAATGTAATTATAATAATATAGTAGAAAGTGGCGCATATGTATCAATTGTATAACTTGAAGAATTTTTAATTTGTATTTTATAGTTAAAGTGAAATTTTAAAACCATACTATAGCCAAGATAGTTAAAGTATATCATTTAATAGGCTACCTAGTTAAAGGTCCTAGATTTATGTTAATGCTTAGTTAGTTGTGGCAAATTTTGAAGGGTAACAAAATTGGTCCTCCTGTCTAGGATTAAAAAATATATGCAGTATGTTGTCTATTCCACATTGATAAGATGAGCCAGAACATTTCTTAGTTGGTATTGTACTTTTGAAAAGCAAAACAAAGAAGTACGTTATATTGAAAAGGGCTTCACTCTCCTTTTGAAGCTCTCAGATCTTTTCAGTGCTCAGGGATGATTGCTGTTGTGTAGGGCGTAGCAGAGAAGAGTGATTGAGTCTAGTCAGGAATGGTTCAGTTGGAGCCTTCAAGAGTGGAACCTATGCCTGGAACCCTAGGAGATGAGTCTGGGAGTCTGTGGGAAGGAGGGAATGTGTGCACAGAGACCGAGTCATGAAGTGCCCCTGGATTCAGCCAACTGTGAGGTGCTCAGTATGGCTGGCATGTAGGAGGAGGCACAGGCATGACATGAATGAGGGGTGAGGAAACTGGGGTGAGGTTATGAAACTGCTGAGCATCAAACCTGGCAGTGCAGACGGTGGCCACTGGGGAGCCAGCCCAGGGCTTGATTTTTGGTTTAGGGTCGGGTAGAGTTGGGGCTGGTGACAGATGAACTGGAAGGAGAGACCAGGGTAGGAAGACCATTTGTGTTGTGAAATTTCCCTTCACAGATAAGAGGGGCATAGGGGCCTGGGCTAGGCAGTCACAGAAGACAAAGAGAAGCTGCCTTCAGGAGATACTTCTCACATTGTCAGTAGGAAATGTAGGTGGCATGTGAGAGCGGAGCCAGGTGGTGGAGGCAGGACACCAAAGTCCTTAGGTTGGCTGTGGTGTAGGAACTGAGTCCAAGGTTAAATAGTCAAAGGAAAAGAGGTTCTAAACCTCTTTTAGGTTCTAAACCTAAAAAAATTACCCTATGTTCACATTATTCTTATAAAGTGGCTCTTTTTAATTGGTTGGTGACTCCTTTCGTAATGGTTTTATGGGGCTGAAATATAACATGCTTCCGTATTAGATATATTTTCAAATAAAAGCAAGTGAGCAAACTGATTTTCTGGGACTTTATTTTACTTTCAAAATCCCAGAAGTTACTCCTTATAGAGGTGGTTTCTGAGCCCTCTGTGGAGCAAAGATCGGACAATGGAGCAATGTATGAGGAGCCTATTGTGATTAATGATGATCATTACAAGAATGAACACTTAGTGTACAAGACACTGCTTGGCACTTCGATGTGGTCCTTAGGTGTGTTAATTGACCCTGTGACTTGGCCATGATGCGAGCATCTCTTTTACAGATAAAGAACTTGCAAGGTCACCCAGCTGGTAAGTGGTTTGCAGTCCAGCAGGTGGACTGACAGCCTGGGCTCCTAACCTCTAGTTATACCACCTCTGATTCTAATTTTATGCCAGACTCTACCTTTATGCACCTCAGTAGATTTGGACAGAATTTTTTTTTTTTTTAAATCTTGTTTGTAACCCTCCTACTCCCATATATAAAATGAGATATGGGGTAATACTACACATTTTGGCTTGTTCAACTTGTGGGAAAAGATACCCATTTCAGAATTTCTAGTCTGGAGAAATAGAGAATAGTCTAGTTTATTTATATATAATATTTATTGCTTAATAAAATCCCCTATCTTACCATAAAATATATAACATTTAATTACAAAATAGTAATTGTACAATACTTATAAAAGTTATTTATAAAATAAATAATGCTAATTATAATTTAGACCTTCAAAAAAGCACATCTAAGCCAGGTGTGGTGGCTCATACCTGTAATCCCAACACTGGAGGAGGCTGAAGTGGGAGGATGGCTTCAGGCCAGGAGTTCAAGACCAGCCTGGGCAACATAGTGAGATCTTATCTCTACAAAAAATAAGAAAAGTTAGCTGAGTGTGGTGGTGCACACCTGTAGTCCCAGCTGCTCCAGAGGGTGAGGGAGGAGGATTGCCTGAGCCCACAACTTTGAGGCTGCAGTGAGCTATAGATGGGCCATTGCACTCCAGTCTGGGCTACAGAGCAAGACTCTGCCCCACCCCAAGTACATGTGTTTTGTAAGAGTGTTTGTTTATTTACTTCATTTGCAATACAAAAATTTGGAAATGGGCTAAATATCCAGCAATAAGGAATTGACTTAAAAGAGGTATATCTATATAGTACATTGTTATTCTGCCACTAACATGATTATTGACATTAATATTTAATAAGGAAAATATTCATATTTGTCTTTTTTTAATTGAAAAAAGCTTTTTTCAAAAAATGCTATGAAAAGTGGGGCTGGGGGGGTGGGGGATTGACAGGCTTTTTTGGTAAAGCCAAAGCCTAGGTAGTAAATAAAGCTAAACAGATAGAGAGGGAATAAGGAGGATATTACGTAGATATGTAACCATATTAAAAGGGTAAGTGCCATCCTTAGCTTGCAGGCTGCATTAAAATGGGTGTCTTGCTGTATCTGGCCTACTGGTTGTAGTTTACCAATTCCTGATTGAGAGTATATTCTAGTCTCTTCCCAAGATTCACATAAAAGCTTAGGAAAAAAGAATGCAAGACCGTATTAACACTGCATCATGTGAGTTTTATTTTGTTTGTTATCATTATCTGCCTTCATTTTCTAAATTTTCCATAACAAATGAAAGTTACAAATATCTTTGTGGTCTGGTGAAATTATGTAGTTGTTGCCATTTGATTCCTTTTTCTTCCTCCTCTTTAATTGTTTATACTGAGTTTTATACTTTCATTTGTTTTCATGATGGTGAATGCCATCCTTTCATTTTCAATTTTAGGACTCCCTTGAGCATTTCTTGTAAAGACTATTAGGGTTAGGGTCAAGGTTATGCATAACTTATATACTTAGCAAAACAATAACCTTTTTTAAAGAAAATATATTCATCTCTGCACATTTTGTAGGAGTCTTCTGTATTGATGCCACAGAACTTGTGGGTTACAGAGCTGTGGACCCAGAATGAAACCTCATGTGACATCTTCTTCATTTCAGACTAATGAGGGAGTTGGGGGGAAATTTGATTTATTTCTCAGCCTTTTTTATTATATTCTATATTGTCAATAAAGCCAAATTTGTTTTTACTTTAATATACATTTCTTATTGAGATATTTAAACATTTTTGAAATTTTTAGATAACTATAGATTCACACATACAGTTATAAGAAGTAATCAGAGTTTCTGTATACCCTTCACTCACTTCCTAAAAGGTAGTGTCCTATGTAACTAATACAGTATCATACCAATAAATGAGTATGGATGCAATCTACAGACATTATGTGGATTTTACCAGTATCACATGTAACTCACTGTGTGTATGAATGTGTACTTAGTTCTGTGCAGTTTTATCATGTGTGAAGAGTCACGTAACCATCACTGAAGTCAAGATACCAGATAGTTTCAACACAAGGCTCCCTCCTGTTACTTTCCATGATCACAGACACTCCCACCCCTGGCAACCACTTACTCTGTTATCAATGCCTGTAATTTTGTTATTTTCTGCATGTTGTATGAACAAATAGAGCCATACAGTGTGTAACCTTTTCAGTTGCCTTTTTTTTTTACTCTGCCAATCTTTTAATTGGACCATTCACATTGAGAGTAATTATTGCAGTGTTAGGCCTTATGTCTGCCATTTTTTCTTCTCTGCGTTTCTCTTGTTTTACATTTCCATTGTTTGTCTTTTCTTCCTTTCTGTGAGTTACTTGACCATGACTTATTTATAGTGTTTTTTATTTACTATGTAGTTTTCTCAGTGGTTGCTCTAAGTATTAAAATATATGTACATAACTTATCACAGTCTGCTGGTGTCCATGATGTTTTGCCACTTGTGGTCAAGTGTAGAAACCTTACTTCCATTTACCCTCCTTACTTTTTAAGGACAATTGTTTAAATATTTACATACATTGAGCACCGCCATCAGTTGGTATTATACTTTTTGCTTCACCTATCAAAATTGTTTTTAAAATGCATGAAAAAAGGATAACTATTATATTTATTATACTTATCCCTATTTTCATTCATTTCTGTGTTATCCTGTCCTTTTAAAAGTTGTAGGCCACCTTCTGCGTCTGCAAGTGACAAATTCTCTTTCTTTTTTTTTTTTAAGCTGAGAATGTCTTTATTTCTCCTTTGTTTTTGTGGGATATTTTCACCAGATATAGCAGTTCACGTGCCACTTCCTTTTGACCTGTTGTTTTAAAGGAGAAATCTGTTGCCTTTTGAATTGGTGCCCGTGAGTAATGTGCTGTGTTTGCCTAGCTGCTTTCAAGAATTTTTTTAAATTTAGTTTTCACAAGTTTAATTATCCTCTTGGCGTGGATTTCTTTGGTTTATCTTACTTGGGACTTGTTCAGTTTCTTGAATCAGTAGGTTTAGGCCCTTTACCAAATTTAGAAAGTTTTCTGCCAGTATTTCTCTAAATACTTTGTCAGTCCTACTCTGTCCTCTCCTTGTGAAACTCTAATAATTATGAAAGATAGCCCTTTTGTTACTGTTACGGAGGTCTTAATTTTTCTTAGGTTCAGAGGTGGTGAATTCT
Source organism: Loris lydekkerianus (assembly GCA_963574355.1). Classification (NCBI taxonomy): domain Eukaryota; kingdom Metazoa; phylum Chordata; class Mammalia; order Primates; family Lorisidae; genus Loris; species Loris lydekkerianus. The sequence goes on from CAUYPK010155434.1 coordinate 23,402, forward strand.
ATTTATCTGTCTTGAGGTTTCCTTGTTCTGTCCTCCGTCATCCCTGCTCTGCTGTTGAGCCCATCCAGTGAGTTATTTCTTTTGGTTATTGTATTTTGCAGTTCTAAAAAAATTTTTGTAATAAATTCTGTTTCTTTGCTGAGAAGTCCTGTTGTTTGAAGAGAATTCATAATTGCTTGTTGAAGCTCTTTTCTAATGGCCTCTGTAAAATTCTTGTCAGATAATTCCCACATCTGATTCATTTCTTTTGTACGATACACATTTTTTAATCGAAATTTTATTTTATTTCCTTTTTTAAAAATTTCAGGTTAATTTATCGGCACAATGATTAGGTTACAATGTTGCATTTGTTAGGCAAAGTCCAAGTACTAGTTGAGCCCTTCACCCAGGTGTGCCATAGACCCCTACGTTGTGCCCGTTAGGGGAGAGTTTACCAGTCTCCCTCCCTACTTGAATTTAACTGTGGTTTTTTTCTTGTGCGGGCATGTAATTGTTCATCTACTAGTTTCATATTAGTATTGAGTATACTGAATGTTTGCTTTTCCATTCTTGAGATACTTTTTTAGAAGGATGTTTTCCAAATCCATCCAGGTAAATACAGAAAGTATAATGTGTCCATATTTCTTTATGGCTGAATAGTATTCCATGGTGTACATATACCATAGTTTATCCATTGAGTTGATGGGTACTTCAATTGTTTCCACATCTTGGCAATTGTGAATTGAGCTGCAGTAAACATTCTAGTGCATCATGTATCTTGCTCAGTTGCCCTGGGGTTGAGTGCTGTGGTGTCATAGCTCACTGCAGCCTCCAACTCTTGGGCTCAAGAATCCTCTTATCTCAGCCTCCCAAGTAGCTGGGACTATAGGAGTCCACCACAATGCCTGACTAGTTTTTCTGTGTTTAGTAGAGATGGGTTCTCACTCTTCCTCAGGCTAGTCTCAAGCTCCTGAGTTTAAGGAGTCCACCTGCTTGGACCTCCCAGAGTGCTAGGATTATAGGTGTGAGCCACCACACTGGACCATCATATACATTGTAATGCAAGTTAATATTTAAATCATGAATCAACAATTACTTTACCATGTGTTGTGCTCAGTGCTTTTACATGGATTAGCTTATACATGGACCACAGTCCTATCAGGTAGTATATTAAGCAGGAGAGTCTGATTAGGCTGAAACAGCAAACAGTTCTCAGACTGTAGGAGCTCAACACAACACAGGTATATTTATGAGTACAATCAGTAGTGAGACATCAACAATACAGAAATGTCATTTTCTGTAGGGTCTTTCCAACTTGTGGAACACAAACAGTGTGCTGTGGAATACATTGGTCGTAGAGCTGGAAACAAAGCAGCTTCACTTCATGGAGATATGTGTATATTTTAAATCCTGCTTAGTCTGAATAGGTTCTCGATATATATTTAGAAGTATACCCCACTTTTCTTAGAAGAGTTTAGTGTGTTGTATATAAAGAACTTTACGGTAGAAGCATCAAATTGCTATTCAAACATTTCAAGATTTCAGTTGAACAACAAAGAGCAAAACAAGACTGGAGAAAGCATCAGGCTAGAGAAGAGTGGCAAGGAAAGAGAAGAGACCAAAGAGAAACTGGAATGTACTGAGGTCTGCTTTGCACCACCAGCTGAGGGTCCTCGTGATCTTTTGTGATTTATGAGTGCAACTGAATAGCTCAACCAGGCTTATTCTGGCTGGCTTGTGTTTTGCTGAAGCCAAGATTGCTCACACCTTGCATTACCCAGTGTCCAGGCCAAGATACGTTACAACCGAGCAGTTACGTAATTACAACCCGTCTTTATATCTTTTGTTACCATTCTTAAAAAAAAAACATGCTTCTTAAGCAGATGTCAATTTAGATGAGGTTTAGTTCTTCCAAATATCCCAGTTAGGAGGCCTTGGATACATTAGATAGATAAATTTTAATAAAACCAAGTGAACTGACAAGTACTTGAAGCTATTTCAAATAAAACCGTTGCTGTTTATATTGAAGGAGTAATTAATTTTACATTAAATTAAATTAATTTTAAAATAATATACAACTTCTAGGTTCAAAAGCTGAGTTCTTTTTCAGTTTTGTTAAAATGAAAACCAGTCATTGTGAGAAAGCAAGAGATAACTTTTTAAATCAGAAAATGCATCACACAAAAGTCATTTATTTATCTCACCTGGTGGGTAGAACATTATGAATCATTTATTGAAACTTAAATTGATTCTTTACACGTATTAATTTTAATAAACAAATTTAGTGCAACTAGTAACCCAAATGGTAATGTACCTGTTGTAAGATTGATTGCTGAGGAAAATGGAACACAGGGTTATAATGTTATATTCTTCCACATAGCCCTTGGATTACAAACTTGCTCTTTGATTTAATGAGCTATTAATATTAACAAGTTCTGATTATTGCATGGTACTGGCATGAATAAATATTCCCTTTGATGCATATATTACAAAAATTGTATATTTGGAACTGAAGTAGAAATGCTCTGGAAATACTGTTTTTGAATTGATATTTCTACTACTGGTTTGAGATTAAGAGATGAACATGACTCTCCTTGGTGTACTATATCTTTGAATAGAATTTATAATTTCACTACTTAGGATAGAAAATATTTTAGGTAGTCCAAAATTGATTGATTATTCATTCAACAAATATTTATTGAATACTGTTATGTTTGGGATGCTATACAAATAGCCAACATTTGATGAGGCGGGTAGACAATAAACAAGACATTTAAGTATAATCTCAAATGGTTATAAATGTTTTGGATTAAAAAATAACATTAGGTAAATGAAATATGGAGGGAGCTGAGGAATTGATGTTTTATCATGATTGGTCATTGAAGGCCGCTCTGATAAGGTAGCATTTGAGTTAATATCTGATGTAGAAGTCTCACAGATAAAAGAGAAAACATATAATCCCTGAAAGTGAGGTCATGCCAGATGTCTTTGAGAATGAGAGTGAGGCTGAGAAATATGGACGGCTAAGAACGTAGAGCTTGTCAGTCAATTTGTGGACTTTGTTTTTAGAGTCCAGGTCTCCCCCTGTTGTCTGGGATAGAGTGCAGTGGTCACTCAGCTCACTGCAGCGTCAACACTCCTGGGCTCAAGCAATCCTGCCTCAGCCTCCAGAGTGGGAGGGACTACCGGCTTGTGTCCCCATGCCCAGCTAGTTTTTCTATTTTCAGTAGTGACTGGGTCTCGCTCTTAGGCTGGTCTCAAACTCCTGAGCTCAAGTGATCCTCCCTTCTCAGCCTAGAGTGCTAGGATTACAGCTGTGAACCACTATGCCTGGCCCGGTCTTGGTTTTTTATTGTGAGTAAGCTGGAAAGTCTTTGGAGGGTCTTTATTTTAGTAAGATTTCAGCAAGACCACCCTGGATGCTGTTTCAAAAACAAGTCTGAGAGGGACAACTGGGAAGCGGGGAAATGAGTTTGGAGGCTTTGGTAAAACTCCGGCAAGAGGAATAAAAAGGTTTAGAGTATTTTTTTCTCTTTTTGAAGTACAATAACAGACTTCCTGACTGGGATATGGGGCTGAAAGTGAAAGAAATGAACCCTGATGAACAGTGGGAAAGGCGCAGTTGCTCTTCACTGGGATAGAAGACGGTGGTGGCTAGAGCTGCTTTGGTGCTCAGGGCGGAGTGATGGGGGTGAGGAGGTAGAGCAGAAGGCCCATTCTGCATGTTCTACTTTGGAGATGTCAAGTAGATATCCAAGTGGAATGGTCTAGTAGGTAGTTGGATAACGGAGACTAGTTCAGGTCTGAGCTGGAGGTAAGAATTTATGAGTCAGCATCGAGATGATATTTAAAACCATGACATTGGATGAGATCATTTAGCAGATAGCTGACAAGCCCTTTGAAGCTGGTTCTTGCCTGTGATTTTCAGCCTTTCTAGTTAGCGTCTGCGTAAAAGTTTAACACCTGCCCTTGACCTTCAAGCCCCTGTGTCCCATCTCAGCCCTGTCTCCTGATTTCCTATTCTAATAGTAGGGGTTTAGAATCTCTGCCTGTGGAAGAAAGATGATCACCAGGGCCAAATTACACGGAGTGTGGAGAAACAGTGGGGCGTGGCTACAGGCATAGTTGCCCTCTTCTGGAAAACAGTCCCTCAGGGGTAGCGCAGGCGTCTGCCCAGTGGAATTGGGGTAGGCATCACGTCATGGACGCAGGACATTGGTGGAAGAGCTAGACACTACAGCGTCTACCTTTTATTTGGGTGGTTCATGTTTCCTTGGAACAAATAGGGGTGTGTCATGAATTAAAAATCAATCAACAAATGTGTGTCAGTTTCTTCTTGATTTTGGTAGTTATTTTAATTTATATACTTATTGTGTTTATCTGTTTCTTTGTGGAAATTATTGAGAAGCTGTAAGAGGCTTTGGTGAGGGCGGCTGGCAAAGCACCTCTTTGCACTTGGAAATGCTTGCTAAGTATTTAATATCTAAAACAAAATAATTTCAGGAACTTTCACATTTTCCTTTTTAATATAATAGCATACAAATTAGAAATAAAAGTAAGTGTTCCTGAAAAGTGAGTTTGCAGGACCTCTATTTGGTGTACCACTAGGAGCTGCTAGAACTTCGCTGCTATCACTTTATCTGGGATTCTCAGTCCCTGTTTCAGAATTGCCGCTCCCCTTCTTCTGTTTAGTGCCTTTACCTCCTCGTACCCACTTTCCCCACCCCCTTCCCTGTGTGTCTGTAAAACAACACATAGTTCAGACGATCTCCATGCATCCTTTTGGTTGAAATTCTGTGGTTTGGGTTTCACTTTGTTGAAATATAAATGAGAATGTCTCACAAAAGCTGCTTACCAAACTTGGTCTGCTGTCACCGGGTGCGTTTGTTTTCACTGGTCTTTATTAGGCACCCACAGTTCTGTTAGGTGAAGTTCAGAACAATGAAAAGGCATAAACCCTGCTTCTGAGGATCTTGTGATCACCCAGGGATATTGGGAAGAAAAGAAAAGAGGGTTATGTTGGCTTTAGTGGCGGAAATTGTCCACCTGAACGGCATAGCTTGAAGATTGGTGAGGTTATTCCATATGGCTAGAAGGAAATGAAAAGCTTATTTGCTTTTCTTATTTTTTTTTTCTTCCTCTATATATTCTTATCGCTTTCCCAATATAAAATAAATGATGGGGAGTTGATCCTGTTTATGGTATGTGGCTGAGGGCATGGGAACCTTCACCTTATTTTTTCCTTCTTGAATTGAACATGAAATTCTGATACTACAGGGCACAGGAGAGACCAAGGTTTATGAAGACTGCATATCTTGTGAATCTTAAGTAGAATTCCTCAATTATTAGAGGCTCAACTTTTACTTACTTTTCTGTCAGAGTGTTACCGTAAGGAAAGCAGCTTTGAGAGATAAGAATCTCAGTTGAGTAGATACAAAGTTTTGAAGAGGATGTTGAACAACAGCTTTGAAAATAGCATTTATTTTTATAATAAATATGGTACATGTTTGTTTTAGAAAATACTGGCAATACCTCTCAACAGTGATTTTTCTTTGCTGTCTTCTTTAAAGGTCACAGCAGCTTTGTGATACCGGTCCTATTATGGCCCCCATTTTACAGATGTCTTTAAGAAACTGAAGCTTAGGGAAGCTGTTGTTTTGGTGTTCTTCTAATCTTTCCCTCCACATATGCATACACACTTCTTAAAATGTTTATCACACGAAGCAGCTTTTAAGACCTAGTGTTTTACCTAACAAGATATTGTGAGAATTTCCCTTTGTTTTTAAGTTGTCATTGAAAACAAATTTTAATGTCTGTTAATATTACATTTTGTCTTGTGAAGTTTCTTTAATGCAGGGTTTCTTTGCCTTGGAGCTGTTGGCCTTTGGAGGCAGATAGTTTTATGTTCTGGGGGAGTGTTATGTGCACTTCAGCTTGTGCAGCATCACCCCTGGCCTCTACCTGCTGGATGCAAGTAGCTCTGTTTTTCCACTCACTGTGACAACAAACATAAACTCTAGACATTGCCAAATAAATATCCCTGGAGAACACAATCACCTCTGAGAAGCATTTTAAGTTTTTAAAAATAATATATGGATGTGAATTAATTCATGGTGAATTTTCTACTTGAAAAAGTAGACCAGTGCCTTCTAGATTACATTTCTCAATTCCTAATTTCAGCTGCTTTTTTATTAATATATTTTTTCCTTAATAGCAGTATTGCATGAAAGTTGAAAATTTAACGTATTTGCATTCATAACAATGTTCAGCAGTCTGATGGAAAGGCATCCTGGGAGCTTTGACCATAGTTGTTTTGTTGTGGATGAATTCCATTATCTTCATGTCACTTTCATAAAGTTTGGTCATTGATGCAGCTGTAATACCTTGTGTTATTAATGGAAACGAGAAGTTACTCATTCAGCTTGTTTTATATAGTTTTCTTGATATGTTTTGACACTTTAAAGGGTTTATAAAGCCATCTTTCCTAGAAGATAGTCATCTTTTTGTACAAGTAAAATGATCTTTCTATAATAAAACTATAGCTTATAATAATTAATAGTCACAGTTGCCCTTTTAAGGAAGTAGCATTCATCTGGGGGCAGGGAGTGGGAAGTAACAGCTAATTAAAGACATTAGTCCTCAATTAATTTGAACTTTACCCCCAGGGTCTTTTTTATGTATGTTTTTCCTCATAGTGTATCACTCCTAACTTTTCAGGAAAAGTTCAAGATCATTGTGAAATATTTGGAAATGTCCTATATTCATGTGTATTTATGATACCTTTATAGTTGCAAATAAAGATGTTTGCCAGATTACATATAGTTCTTCAGTATCTGTATTGAGTTTTTTGATCGTACCCTGTGATAGTGATGAGATCTGTTCTTTAAAATATTGTTAGTTGTGTTTTTGAGTTGCAAATTATGTATTTTGGTTGAAATACTGTTAATTTTAGTTATTTTTAAAAATATTTATTTTTGAGACAGTGTCTCAGTCACCCTGGGGTTGAGTGCCATGGTGTCACAGCTCACAGCAACCTCAAACTCTTGGCCTTAAGCAGTTCTCTTGCCTCAGCTTCCCAAGTAGTTGGGACTTACAGGCCCCACCATAACACTGGCTATTTTTTTTTTTTTTTTTAAGAGATGGGGGAATCGCTTCTAGCTCAGGGTGGTCTCGAGCTCCTGAACTCAGGCTATCCACCCACCTTGGCCTCTCAAGAGTGCTAGGATTGCAGGGATGAGGCACCTAGCCAGCCCTTTAGTTAATGCTTTTTAAAGCATATATATATTTTGTAGTTGGCACCATCTATATGTCATTTTGTTTTTCTATTCTTTCTCTATCTTCTTTCATAAATAGTAAGTGAAAAGAAATAATATAATATGTCATGGGGCTTCTAAACTGAATTATTTGTGAAGATAATTTTTTTAAATACAAATTTTCTAAAATTCAAATGTTCCATTATTGGATTTTGATAGCTTTTTTAATATGCTGAACTTACAAGGTTGGCTACTAATTTTGAATATTTCAAGGTAATTAGAATTCTAGGGAGAATGTTCTAGAGGAAGAAAGCCTTTATTTTATGCCTTCATACCCCTGGTTGATTATTGATTTGCCTTTTATTAATAGTTGGTTTTTTACTGTGGAGGTTCAAGTTGCATAAAAGCCTTTTTTTTTTTTTTTTTTTTTTTTTTTTTAAACAATGGGAATATCTTTTGAAGATGTTAGTGTTTCCCTACTGTATCTAGCTTTAAAACATTGGATATTTATTCAAAGGGTTTGCCCCTAGTTGGTGTAGTTGATGACATGAAACCAAGTGAGCTATTTATCTTACTGAAATTTCTGGAGGATCAGCTGAGGTCTTTCTCACAGGTGAGGGCAGATAGGACAAAGTCCATCTCCATCCAGTGAGATTCTGAAAGCCTAGGAGAGCTCAACTGGTGGTATTTTCCACCCACTTAATTTGGACGTTAAGAGATTTCCCACCTCTTCATTATATCTAGTATCATTGTGTTATGTGAAAACGAAACGAAACTGTATATTAATAAAGAAATGGTTTCCAGAAATGAAATTTTAAGTTCTGCATGAATAGTTAACAATAGAAAATGTAATGATCTTTCTGTTAACCCCTGGAATTCATGTGACCCACATTTTAAAAGTAAATGCAAGGCTTCAAGAGTGTAACAGTGGTGTAGAAAATGTACTAACAAGTGGGAGATTTATAAAATGAAAGCAGAATGAAAAATGTTACATCCTTCGAATTTAAACACACACACACAAGAAATTCCTTGTACGCAGATTTTACATGATGAGGTAAAAAGGAAAGTGCAGTATTCTTACTGGTATACAAGTCTAAGGTAGGTTAACAGGTTTGCTCCATGGAAATTTACCCTACGGTAACAAAAGTAATAACAGTAACAAATTACTAAATGGTTTTTCAGGCAGAAATCTTTAATTGCTTTAATTTGTTATTCCCCAAAGTAATATTTTCCTCTTCCAAATCTAAAACTCAGTAAGAATGATCGTGATATGACATTTATTTTCCGATAGTGTTTAGAATTCTGTAGGACGCTTTAAAGAACTTGTCTTTAATTAAAAGTGCTATACACTTAGTAAAAATCCATGTTAGTTGAGGAATTGATTCTTTTTTAAAGGAAAGCTGCAAATTTTTCTTGTATGGGTAAATGTCACTCTGTTCATATCTTCGCTTAGCTGCAAGTCAGGACTTGTACTGTTCCACTAGGTTGTCATAGAAACGCAGTTAACTGTCATCTCCACTCAGACTGTTGATGGTTTTATTTGTAGGCTTGTAGGATTATTAGAATTTAACAAAAATTATTGATTTACTTTTTATTAACACTGGGTTGTTTACCATGGAAGCCCAAACTGCACGAAAGCCTTTTTTTCCCCATTTAAGTCTTTTTTAATTGAAGTGAAACTCTATATTAAGTGTACTTGTTTTTAGAAAATGTTTTTTATTTAAAATGTGATACAGAGTCCGCAGCAACAGAATAACCTCCATGAATTGTATTTTTGAATCACTTTCTATTTTCTTTGTTTACAGCAAGGAGGAAAAATCCTTAAAAATTCACCTTTAGCCTGCTTTTAACATAAAAGATAGCTGTCAGAAGGGTGTGAAATGGTACATCAAATGCCTAATATTGGAGTTTTCATTTTATTTATGGTTTCTGAAACCTAGCATGGATGCTTCAGTGAACTGTGTTGTGAAAGTATTTATTTTTGTATATTTATGTGGGAGAAATTATTTAGCTTTCACTTATAAATAAGACAGGAAAACCTTATTTACAGTAACTTTATCTAATGGTCCGTGGATGAGTGCTTTTATGCAAAATAGCGAAGAGGCTAGAATTAACTTTTCACATTGGCTGCACATTTGATGTCCAGACTCGAGCAACATGTGGCATCTTATTATAAAGACTAACACCCGAGATTCAATTTATATTTAACACATTTACTTCAGAATGCTCACATCGTCTGTGCCACATTTAATGTTAACTTTGTAATGATTTCTATTTCTTGCTTGTAGACACATAAGTGGAAATATTTATTTGTAGCTTTTTGTAATTTTATTTTTTCAAGTTTCTTTAGACTTTGGTTGTTTGGCTATTTCATATTTTGTATTAAAAACAGGTCACCTTGGGGGGTATAACAGCTCGTTAGGTTATGTTAGTTTTGGTTAGTTACCTTTTTATGGAAACGTATAGCCATACTTTGGATAGCCAGACTTTATTAGACTTTCCTTTTGTTGCTATTAGTTCTTGAAGTTATTCTCTGAATGTTATTAATTATAATAGGTACACCATCTTTGTTTTTAATACTGTTACTAAGTAAACATCTAATAGCTTCTGTATATTGGGGGAATTATTTGAGGTAATTTATCAGTAGACATGAGATACTGTTTTGTTTTTAAACTAGGTTTATTGTTCTTAAAGTTCTAGTACTATTGTTGCAGCTAGCCAACATGATGGCCCCCAGTGACACTTAACCTCCTATTATTTATGTGTTCATGTTCACCCCTCCCACACTTACACATGGTGGACCCATGTGACCAACAGAATATCATAAATAACAATGTGCACCCTCTAAGAGTAGGTCATGCAACACGTGTGGGGCTTCTGCTCTGAGCTCACTTGGATCGTTCACCCTGGAGAAGCTGGGAGAATGTTTTCAGACATTCTTGAGGATACTCAAGCAGCCCTAATGGAGAGGTCCATGAGGCAAGGACTTGCTAGCCTTTTGACTGAGCCAACTTGGAAGCAGATGCTCTAATCCCAGTCAAACCTTCTGATGATTGCAGCCCCAGCTGACATCTTGTCTGCAACCCCGTGGGAGATTAATGAACTACCCAGCCAAGCCCCTACTGAATTGAAACTCTAAAATAATACATATTTATTATTGTTTTAAATTGGGAAGTTTTGGTAGCTGGGTGGGGTGGTGTGTGCCTGTAGTCCCAGCAACTCAGAGAGACTGAACCACGAGTATTGTTGAGTCCAACTTGGGTAAGGCAGGGAGACTTCTATCTGTAAAAAAGATAGTAAGAAAATCTATAAGTTTTGGCATAATTTGTTTTGCAGTAGTAAATCCCTAATGTATCTACTAAGTAAACATATTTTTAAACAGTTCCTAATGATGACACAGTTTATCGTTAGTTTTAGGCAGAGAAAAGGCTTCTGTTGTGATTCGTTGAGTCATTTTTACAGGAGACTGGGTAGTTTGTCATACAGATATTGTCTTTAGTGCCTTTGTAACTGAATTTGAATTTTAGCTTCACTTAGGCATTGTGCTTGAGGAAATTACTTAGAATTTCTCATCATTGTTTTTTACTGAGAGTCTACAGAATGGGATAATTATACTTAATTTTCCATGGTATTTATTCTCCCCCTCAGAATAAAGTGAGATACCTGATAGTCTTTAGGGTGGTGCTGTTACAGTCTGTCGTTTCCCTGTTCCCACAGATGAGCCCCTTTTCCTGTGAAGATGCATCCCCAGAGGTGGAGGCTTCTGTGAGCTCTGCCTCCTGTGTCCTCCCGTGGGCAGAGCACTTGTTACTCTGCGAGTCCATTTTCTATTACGTAATTTTCCTAATTTTCTTTTTCTTTTGTTTTTCTTCAACTCTGGTTTGCCTTAGATGTGATTTTCCTCATTTTTATCTGGCTTGGGATTGTAGAGCTGCTTGAATTTGTGGTTTGAGGTCTTACCCGTTTTAGAAAAGCTGTTAGCTGTCTGAGTGTTGGTTCTGATCCTGCCCGTCTTTTCTTTCCCCTCTGAAACTGTACTTACAAGGATGTTAGACCTTTTTACTTTGCTCTGCATGTCTCATACATTTCTATATTTTTCAGACATCTTTCTTTTTCTTTTCTGAACTTCCCTCTAGATGTTTTTTAACCTGGTTTCCATTTTACTAATCTTATTTTCTTCTTTGCCAGTCTTCTGTTAACTATCTATTGACCTCTTAATTTCAGTTATACTTTTCAGCATAAAAATTTTCATTTGATTCTTTTTTGCAGATTATAACTCTGTGTTGAAAATTTTAATTCATCTAGATTTTTGGATCATTTGGTTCTCTACCATGGCATACCTAGTAGATTTATACTGAATCCTGTATTGTAAATGAAAAATTGTAGGACCCCTGGTAACTTTCTTTCTCCAAAAGAAGTCTTCCTTCTCTTCACTACACAGACATGTTGGGGTTACACACCTTATTCAGGCAGGAATGGAACTGAGTTGCAACTCTGTTAAGTTTGGCAGGTTGTTGGTCCTGTACGGATCAGGGGTTCCAGTTAAGTCTCTGGTGTGCACCAGCACACAGTTTCCTGACGGCTCCTACACTCTTAATTCTTACCTTCTCAGCACAGGCAGCTGGTTTACATTTTTGAGGCTTTCTGTTTATTTTTTTAGCATCAGACCCTATGCAGCTTTAGAAGCTGACAATTTATCTCAACGGGAAGAAGTGAGTGTGTAACACGTTTACTTCTCTGCCTCTCTCTTCCACGAGGATGTCGTCCCCACAAGTCTCCAACCTTGTCACTCTATCCCCTTACGTGCCACAAGGTTTGCTGCTTTCCCTGACCCTGGCAGTGGCCGTCTTCCTAGGGTTCTCAGCCTCTTGTCAGTAAATGCCTCCAGGAAGAAGGTGGCTGTGGAGTGCCAGCTCACCTCTCTGCTGTTTCCCCACCACCCTGGCATCTTCTGGTTCAGGTTGCCCCACCGGCACATTGATGTCCTGGACAGATGTTGTATATTTCATTAAGCTTTACTAGTTATCTGGGTCAGCGCTGATGTACCTCAAGCTACTCTAATGTTGGCTGGAGTGTGAAGACTGTACAATTACTTATTTAATTTTAAACTATTAAGGGGGAGATGTTTGTTTTTGTTACATGGGTGCACTCTATAATGCTGAAGTCAGGGTTTTTAATGTGCCTGCGGACAGAACAGAGTTCACTGTACCCAGTAAGTCTATTTCTCATCCCCTGTTGCCCTCTGTTCAGTTTCCAAAGTCCTGTACGTCTCTTTGTGCCCATGTACACTCATCATTACCTCCCACTTGTTAGAACATGTGGTGTTTGCTTTTTCATACTTTAAGGTAACTTAGGATAATGGTCTCTAGTTCCATCTAAGTTAATGGATGTTATTTAATCCCATTTTATGACTGACTAATACTCCATAGTATGTGTGTATGTGTGTATAGTCTGCAGAATATTATCAAAATGATATTTAATGGTTTTCTCGTTAACTTACCCATAATCCTATATATTTCTATTGTTGTTTGCGACGCCCTGGATGGAGTGCCATGGCGTCATAGCTCACAGCAGACTCAAACTCTTGGGCTTGAGGAATCCTCTTGCCTCAGCTTCCTCAGTGGTTAGGACTACATGTGCCTGCCACAACGCCCTGCTAGTTTTAGAGATGGGATCTCGCGCTGGCTCAGGCTGTTCTCAAACTCCTGACCTCAAGCAATCCACCTGTCTCAGCCTCCCAGAGTGCTGGGATTATAGGTGAGAGCCGCTACGCGCAGACGGATTACTTTCATCTTTAAAAAATTCTGAAAATTTTTATCCACTCGTGTTGGTGGGTACTTGGGTCGATTCCATATCTTTCCAATTGTAAACTGTGCTGTGATAAACATTTGAACACAAGTGTCTTTTCACTAAATGATTTCTTTTCCCTTGGATAGACACCCAGTAGTGGAATTGCTGGATCAATTAGTAGGTCTACTTTTACCTCTTCAGGAATCCCCTACTGTTCTCTATAGAGGTTGTAGAAATTTGCAGTCCCACTGATGGTGTTTCAGTACCTTTTTCTCTGCATCCGTGCTGGCATCTGTTTTTTTGTTTTTTCTTTTTAATGATGGCCATTCTGACTGGGGTAAAGTGGTATCTCATTGTGGTTTTAATTTGCATTTCCCTAATGATCAGTGATGTTGAGCATTTTTTTTTCACATGTCTATTGGCCATTTTGACTGCCTTCTCAAATTTCTGTTCGTGCTTTCTGCCAACTTTTTGATGGAATTTTTTTCTTGCTATTTTGAGTTCTTTGTGGATTCTGGGAATTAGGTTTTTGTCATATATACGGTTTACAAATATTTTCTCCCTTTCTGCAGATTGTCTATTTACTCTATTTCCTTTGCTGTGAAGAAACCTTTTAATTTAATTAAATTCTGTTTATTTTTGTGGTTATATTTGCCTTTGGGGTCTTAGTCATAAATTCTTTGCCTAGACCTATGTCTGGAAGGGTTTTACTTACATTTTGTTCTAGAATTTTTATCCTTTCATGCTTTGTACTTAGGTGTTTAATCCATCTTGAATTAATTTTTGTGAATGGTGAGAAATAAGTGTCCTGTTTTGTTCTTCTGCATGTGGCTGTCCAGTTTTCACAGCACCATGTGTTGAATGAGGCACCCTTTCCTCAGTGTATGTTTTTCTCTGCTTTGTCAAAGACCAGTTGGTCGTAGCTATATGGTCCTGATTTTATCAATTCTAGGAGCCTTTTGATGCAGTCTTTAGGATGTTCTTCATACAGGATCACACCATCAGCAAACAGTGGTAGTCTGATGCCCCCTTTTCCTTCTCTTGCCTGATCATTTTGGCTAGGACTTCTAGTACTGTGTTGAATAGTAGTGGTGACAGTGGGTTCCCTGTCTTGTTCCAGTTCTTAGGGGGAGGGCTTTCAACTTTTCCCAGTTCAATGTGATGTTGGCTACGGGTTTGTCAGATATGGCTTTTATCATTTTGAGGTATATTTTTTCCATGCCTAGTTTGTTGAGAGTTTTTATCATCAAGGGATGCCGAATTTTGCCGAATGCTGCTTCTGCATCTCTTTAGACGATCACATGGTTTTTGCTTTTGCTTCTGTTTATGTGGTGAGTCATATTGATGGATTTACATATTTTGAACCATCCTTGCATCCCTGGATGAAACCCACTGATGATGGTGAATTATCTTTTTGATGTGCTGCTGAATTAGATTTATTTGCTAGTGTCTTGCATCAATGTTCATAAGGGACATTTGTCTGTAGTTTTCTTTGTTCTTTTACTTTCTGGACTTTGGTATCGAGATGGTACTGGTGGCATGCCTGTCCGTAGGGTTATGGGTCCTCTGGGGGGTGGGTCTCTCTGAGTGTGGTGGCAGATGTGTGGCACGGTGGAAGGGGCGTCCTGTTCTGCTGTTTGGCATGCTAGGTTGCAGGGCCTGGGCCACTGGATGGCTAGAGTTCCGTTTCAAACCAGCTCCTGCTGGGATTGCTACTGTGGGACCTCTGGAGTGGCGTTGGCACTTGGTCCATTTGAATTCCCTAGGGATAGGGGAAGGCGTGGCTACTAGTTATGGGTGTGGGAGAACATCTGCGTTTCCTGCTTCTTCTCCATTCCAAAAAGGATTGATGGGGAGGCAGTGGCTACGAAGCTGAATCCTGTGTAGGCCAGATGCTGCAGAGGTCTGAAAGCTCAGAGTGCTGTCAGCTGTGGCAACCTGAGAAATGAGGCCAGTGGGTCCCTGCTGAGCCTGCTCTCTGATGGGCCTTCACGATACTGTCTCCAGGCCGTTCTCCTGGTCAGTGCTGAGGCCCGTGGTGGTAGTGGTCAGGGCCCTCTCCCCTGGAGTCCGCCTGTCTGTGTGGGGCCCTGGTGTTCTCTCCTTATCCCTTCTCCATGTATAGGCATCCCTCGAGGTACCACCTATCCCCGTGGGCGTCCCCCTGGCCCTCTCCCTCACTCTTTTGGCATCTCTGGGGGCCTCCCTGATGATTGACAGTGCTCTCTCCAAGAGGCTCCATCTGCAGGTGACATCTGCTTGCAGCTTTTGATCCTTTCCTTGAGAGCAGCATGTGTGGGCTGCGTCTAGTCCATTATTTTCACCTTCCTTCCCCTGTCCATTTATTTTTGAAGGAAGTGTCAATGACTGGATTATTTTTGTGGATTGTTATTTTGGCCAGATTCATGCTATCATAGTTTTTAATCTATGAACTTTTTTGTTTCTCATTACTTATTGATATAAAATAAAATATTCTGAATTATTGTAACAATTTTTACAACTGTCCTTGATTTATTCATTCATGTTTATTATAGTCATATTATTAATTACTAACTATATTCCATAACTATAAGGAATGAAAATATTATATGAACCTGTACCAAGCAGTAAGGTTGAACATACGAAGTTAGGGGCAGTACAAGTCTGTATACCCCCGTTTTCAACTTCTGGGTTTATTTTGCCGGTGAAACTGTAGTAATTGGTATATCCACTTGGCAAAATGAAACACAAAGCTCTTAACTGTTAGCTGGTTGTAGTTATTGACAATCATTGAGGATCATTGATCCTCTAAGATCATTCCCCTCTAAGAAGTGTTTAGAGCCTGTCAAAGCAGACCCGTGACATCTGTCCTTTCTCTCTGCTTTTCATGCAGGAGGAGGAGAGTGAAGAGGAGCCCAAACTGAAGTATGAACGGCTTTCCAATGGGGTGACGGAGATCCTTCAGAAGGACGCAGCCAGCTGTATGACAGTCCACGACAAGGTAAGGGAGCATTCCAGAGGACTCTTCTGTAAGCCATTCCTGTTGTAAGTTTGTGCTTTGCGGTCCTGATGTTTTTGGGGGTGGATTTCTTACAGTGTTGGTGTTTCCCTGCATCGGCTCCCTTGTTCCCTCACCAAAAAAGGACAAAACCACTACCAAAAATACTTTGTATATGTGTACACACCCATTCACACACACACAATGCAAGAGTATATTAAGTAGAATTTAGATAGTGATCCATGGGGAAATTCAATCACTGAATTCAAGTTACAAAGGTTTGGTTAGGAACATGGTAAGATTTTAGAAAGTGTGAAGCTCAGTGCTCTTAAGAGGTAGAAGAGATTATATGGCAAGTGTTTGGAATCAGTAAAAATGTC
The DNA here is from genome assembly GCA_963574355.1 of Loris lydekkerianus. Taxonomy (NCBI): domain Eukaryota; kingdom Metazoa; phylum Chordata; class Mammalia; order Primates; family Lorisidae; genus Loris; species Loris lydekkerianus. The sequence goes on from CAUYPK010155434.1 coordinate 39,781, forward strand.
TCAAATTATTACTTCTATATCATATGAGTGAATGTTTAGATTCCACATCAGAGTTCTTGCTGTAAGAAAGCTCCCACCGACTTTCTGAGTCCAGGCCAAGTACTGAATAGCACCGTTAGCTTATTACCAGAGCAGAACAGTCCTGTCGTAGAAGGAATGCTGGAGGCAGGAGTTTCGGCCATCACTCTCTCCCGCCCTTCCTCAGTAGGCGAACCCCTTACTCTGCTCCATCTCCTGCCTTTATCCTTTGTTACCAGCCGAGCTGAGCACCCACCCACCTGCCTTTTTACTTGAGACTTTGTCTCATTGTAAATAGATTCTCATATAGTGTTTGTGCTCTCTCTTGTTTTGTCTGAAACCCCCTCCTGAGAGGTGCCTGCTGCAACATCACAGACCCCACCTCCTTCCTGCTTCCTGTCACTACCCCCCACCCCCAAAGTGAAAGCTTTGTAGTTCTTCAACCTAATTTGATTCCAGTGACTTCCTCCCTTCCGTAATAGCGTGTCCCCACTGGTGGTAAGGCCATATGCTGGATGGTGTCAGCACTTGGAACAGGAGGATTCCCCCTCCAGACCCCCATTGAGCCTTTAAGCTTTTGTGTTCATTTTCCCACAAACCTTGTTCTCTGACTCAGTGGAGTCCTGATCTCCAGTCCATTTCTTTTCTTTTTTCCCGTATCTATGAAATGATTAATTATTCTAACTCTTACTTTATCAGCATCTGGATTCTTTTATATCTCTGCTTCCCACTATGCCTCCCAGCCAAACTCTCCACTCTGAACCCAGGGCTCTAATACCCAGGACGGCTGTGTGCTGGTCACGTGCCTTACATGCCTAGGCAAACCTGTCACTAAAAATGCCATTATTTGTCTGTTCTTCCTCCGCTCCTTTTGTCCTTAGTCCCCCTGCTCAGCCACGGTCCCTTCTTTCTCAGATGGTAATGTCCTTTTTATTCAAGGACATTGAAACCATCCCATCCTTACCCACAGGACTTTCTTATTCCCTCCATCTTGTTTCCTCCCTTCTCTCCCAGAATTAGAAGCTGTATCATGGGATGTGCCTGAAGTCGCTTCCAGGGAGGGACCTACGGATCTACTTGCTGTCTGTACAGATTTGCTTGTTGGGGATATTTGATTTAACTGTAACCATATATTTTTAAACCTCATTCAGCTTCTTTCACTTAGTGTTTTTGAAGTTCATCTGTGACATGGCATCGGCACTTGTTCCTTCTAGAGTATTCCATTGTACATAGACACTGCATTTTGTCTTATCCATGCAGTTTATGGACATCTTGATCTTAAATTGTCAAAACCTGTTGGGACACCATTCTCTTATTTTCTGGATCATGAGATGAGATTCCCTTCTGTTTCTTTCATATTCCTTTATATCATTTTTCCCTTACATGTTGGATTTCCCAGAACTTGGGCCATCCATCTACATTTCATCTTAATTTGTACTTTCTCTTGGTTTTATTTTGTATTATTTTCGTTATTACTAAGACGGAGTCTATCTCTGTTGCCCTGGGTAGAGTGCCTTGGTGTCATCACAGCTCACAGCAACCTCAAACTATGGCTCAAGTGATCCTCTTGGCTCAGCCTCCTGAGTAGGTGGGACTACAGGCGCCCACCATGTGTCCAGCTTTTCTCTTGGTTTTAATCTCATGACTTCTGTGACCACCTACATACTGACTCTCACCTGAATGGTATATGTATTTATCTAGGTGGCTCCTAAATATCTCTACCTTTGTTCTTTTTTTTGCCTAAACCTCAGCATGTCAACATAATGAAATCATCTTCTTTTCCTTCTAAACTGGCACCTGTTTTTGTCCTCTATTTCATTTGGTGGCATCATCATCTCCTTTGTCATCCATCTAAATCAGCAGTTCTCAACCTGCGGGTCGTGACCCCTTTGAGGGTCTCCTGCACATAAGATACATTACGATTTGTAACAGTAGCAAAATTACAGTTATGAAGTAGGAACAAAAATAATTTTATGGTTGGGGTTCACCACAACATGAGGAACTGTATTAAAGGGTTGTGGCATTAGGAAGGTTGAGAACCCCTGCTCTAAATCAAAGATGACTCCTCCCCTTCCACCCAGCCCCTCCCTCCCTCAGTCCTGGTGATTTTCTTTTGTGTGTGTGTGTGTGTTTAAAAATCTTTATTTATAATTTTGGATTAATCAGTTCTTCCTTATAATTACGATCATTAATGCATCTTATATTTGGAGGCTATTTTGCTAGATTTTTTTTTTTTTTTCATTAAATCGTATAAATCAGTTATCCATTTGTAAACTGCCGATTTCTTTGGGGTATTATCTCAATACTTTTGTAGAGGATCAATGATTTTACCATTCTTCTACCAAAGTGTCACTATACATTTAGTGTTCTTGTTTCAATGTTAGCAGAATTCATTTGGCTGTGTTAGGGGCTCTTTTCAAACTGGTCTTATTCTGATGAATGCCTCAAACTTGATCCTGTTCAGATATGTTATAATGAGTTAGCATGAGTTTATTGTGGTGTAAAACAATTCTGAAATCTGTAAGTTTTTTCATAATGTGTATGTTCCATGAACTTTTTGAAGAATTTTCTAAAATTGGGCTATGTCTTACCTTCCGTAAGTGTGGTGCTCTGGCAGCGACAGTTGGCCGTTTTTACTCATAACACCCCTTCTGCTTGAATCCACTCCTGTCCTGAGCCCTTTTCTTCTGTTTAGGCATTCCTTATGTTTCCCTGGGACTAATGCACATAATTGTGAACGAATCTATTTTTCTTTAGATTTGCTTTCACTCTAGTCCATTCATAGCACTCCTGCTAAAATAGTCTTTTCAGAAATTCCAACCTGATCCTGTAATTCTTCTTCTTAGAATTTTTTATTGGCCTCCTGATGTCTTAATGATTGGACCGACCCACACTGCTTTCCTGTACTTTCTTGCCTTTCATCTTTCCATAAATATTTGAATGCCTCTTATTAGCTGACCTTTTCAACCTCATCACCTGTCTCTTCCCCTGGGCATGAATTAGATGCTTCATTCATACAAAACTGCTTAAAATTACTCTTGATTTTTTTCCTGCTTTTAACAAGACTCCCTGAGCAAGCTGTATCCACTTTGTCTAAGGAGATCCTTACCACAAGCCCACCTTATCTGCTGTAGTGTCTGTTTTCTACAACATCCTTCAAAGTTTAGCACGGCTGAGGATCTTGGAGACATTTCCACTTTAAGCATATTCTTTCAATTTAATTATAATTAATCAATTTTTAATATCTATCTCCCCCACTATTACAGTAAAATAACCTTTTAAAACCACACTTGCTTTTTCAGCATATTAGAATGCTTTTTTAATCTATCGGTTGAGTAATATTTCTTTGAGGAAAAGAAATGGAGAACAAAATTTGTCTGCCTAGAGGTCAAAGTTTATTAAACACTGTATTTAAACCAATTTGGCCAAAAAAGCATGCTGGTTGGAAGCAGTAGTCATTGCCAACTTTTAGATTGGGATCTTCAACCTTTTTTTTTTTTTTCTCTGCCACACTTTGGAAAATAAGAGTTCTCATGGGCCACACATTAAATACACAAATACTAAGGCAAGCTGATCTGACAAAAAATGGTCCGTGTGTACTTTTCATGATGTCTGACACCACAGATAAGCAAAAAAAAGTCATCAACAAAATCAGCATGGGGGCCACAGGTTGGATAGCCCTGTTTTAGAACCCGCATTCTTCATCCAGGGTCTATTTGAGAGGAGTCTCATCCAGCCACAAGTATTTCAACCCTAACTCAGCCGCTCACTGACTGATTCTGGGGACTGTCACCAGTTCCCAAACTCATTTCCTCATGTAATTGAAGGCATGCTCTGCTCTAAAGCTTTGAATACCGTAAGACACAATGTGAATGGTAGGTGATATTATATAGCTGACCAAATTTGAAATGTACTATTTTTTGTTTCTTTTGTGATGTCTGAAGAACTGCTTTTCACCTTTTCTATTTGTTTACTTACAAAAAGCCTAATCCTTATGGACTTACATATATAAGTTATTTATGTTGTTTTCATAAAGTTTAAAGTAAAAGTAGGTGTGCTTAAATGAGTCAACTTTACATGGTTAAACATGAGAGGGACTGATGAAATTACATGTATTCTTTGTCCATCCTGGATTTTAAGTGCTTTCAGGTTAGAAAAAAGAAACAAAACTCAGTCGTTAGAAAAGCTCAAGATTATTAATGGCTGAAGGAGAGTAAAGTTTGAAGAATTAGTATTTAGAGTCTGTCACATGTGTGGCCAGTAACATATGTGGCCAGCTTTGCATTTTTGTTGTATTTAAGTAGTCAAAAACTTGAGAAAGTCGGCTCCGTGCCTGTAGCTCAAGCGGCTAAGGCGCCAGCCATATATCCTAGAGGTGGCAGGTTTGAATCCAGCCCAGGCCTACCAAACAACAATGAAACTACAACCAAAAAATAACTGAGTGTTGTGGCAGGCACCTGTAGTACCAACTACTTGGGAGGCTGAAGCAAGAGAATTGCTTAAGCCAAGGAGTTGGAGGTTGCTGTGAGCTATGATGCCACAGCACTCTACCCAGGGTGACAGCTTGAGGCTCTGTCTCAAAAAAAAAAAAAAAAAACTTGAGAAAGTGAAGATATGGATATGACTCATCCATAAATTTAGGATTTTAAATATAATCAGCTTCTTAAACTCTTTTGTGAAGAGCACATATTTATTTCTAAAAGGAAATAGCAATAATCTAAATGACAAAACATTTTCCAAAGGTAGCTTGTCATAAATCACTGAATTTCCTTTTCAGAGATGTTCTAACATAATTGTAGTTATAGGATGAAACTATAAA
>CAUYPK010155441.1:0-18530 GCA_963574355.1 Loris lydekkerianus
CCACGAATGGACTAGCAAACTGTGGTACATGTATACCATGGAATATTATGCAGCCTTAAAGAAAGATGGAGACTTTACCTCTTTCATGTTTACATAGATGGCACTGGAACATATTCTTCTTATATCTCACGAAAGAAAGAACCTAGAGCTTGGAGACAGATGTAACACAGGGGAAGAAAGCAATGATTTATGGGGCTCCCCAGGGGCACACAAACCTGGGAAGAGACTGCCTTGGGGAGGCCCTGGGGAGAGAGTGGAGTTGGAAGGAAAATCTCCTGGAGGCTTGCAGATAAGTTCCAAATTTTGTATTAAGGGGAAATCTTCTAGCAGACTGAAAGTGGACACTTCTTACTGCTGAAATGTAACACAAATGCCAGTGGGCACAGCTCCCTATGCCAGGTTTCTGAGCCTGACTGGAAAGGAAGATGTCTGGCCCTGGTACTAACACATCACCACTGGTTCTTCTTTGGCTTCAAAAGAAATAACTGGTGGCAGACAAAACAGCCAGAAAGGAGGACCTAGGATGTCCCAACCCTGCACTGGAAACGCTCACATGGTCACACCTATTTGAGGCTCCTCCCAGATTGGGTCACCAGCTGCTAGCGCGGAAATCCTGCTCTTTCTGCAGGCCCAGCAGCCTGGGCGTGCTGGCCCTTTTTGATCTGGGTCCAGGAAACGCTGTGCACTTCCCAGGTTGCGGAACAGATTTTTGGGTTTACATGGCTAGAATCTTTCTTATAACAACACATGGCACTTAGCTTTCTGAGTGGTAGTGGTGGTGATGGAGTGAAATGAAAGGCCTGGCGCTCTTTGGCCATTGTAAGGGTCAGTTGTGGGCTTAATGTATAATGTCCAGAATGTTTTGCTTTTATAAAAATTTTCTGATTCATGTTTATTATTTTGGGGGGATTTTTGTTTAGTTATCACTAAGTTGAGACCTGATTAGAATAGAGTTAGGGTTTTTTTGACCTGTGGGCACACGTCTGCATAGAATACTACATTTATTATAGTCAGTATTATTATTTCTACTGGTTACTATATGCCAAGCACTGTTTTAGGGATTTTCATAGAATATCCCAACTCCTTAACAGCCACCCTGCAGAGAAAGTATTGCTGCTAATTTACAGATGAGCAAAGTGTGGCTCACGAGTTTAAAAATCCTGCCCAGGTCAGAAGGCATTCCACCCTCGCTCACTTCTGGCTCCAAATTTCAAGCTTATAATTAAGAGTCACAGTTTTCAACATGTGTTTCTGGTTCTTGCCATAAGGTCCCATTTCGTGATTCTTGGAGCAGCTTTGTAGAGCAAGAGGGACCAGCATATCTGTCTTCATCCTTCTAGACAGAAACTTATATGGAGCAAGCTTTGAGGACTTGGGCTTATGGCTAACTAATAGAATGGGGTCTTTTCTTCAGACATCTCAGTCCAGAATTTTATGATCCAGTGTTGCCTACCTTCTCCTCCACCCACACCTGCCAGGTAAGCCGTAGCCTGGGCTTCTGGTGGTTTCCCTGGCAGTTTCCCCTTTAACCTTTCTAAAACATAAAGGAAGAACAAGATCCTTTGAGCGTATCTGCTGAGCAATGGCACAGTAGGAAATAAACAACGTTGCTAACCTGCCACCTTCTAGCCCGTGTCACAAAACAAGCAGAATAGGTAGTTCTAATCTGTACTTGCTACGCAACAAGGGAGAAAAATAAGAGAGACAGGTCATCACTAATAAAGAGCATTGGCCCCTTTGGCCTGGAGAAAACCACACTGACCACCTTCATTTCTCCTGGGTGAAGTCAGCAGGCTTCTTTCCTTGGCAGGTGGGAGATTCATTTGTGCATCTATTTATGCTCTGTCTCTGAGAAGCCATCAATCCCATTAGCATTTCCAGGCAAAAGTAGAATTGTTTGCTTAAACAGCTGTGATTAAGACCCAGATCTGATGTGTTTGCTGCAATTTGTGGCCAACTTTCCAGAAATGTCTCTTTAAGATAAGTGCAGCGTGGCTGGCTGTGATTTATGGGAAAAGAGGGGAAGGTCCTGGTCGGTTTTGGCCTGCTGGGTCTGCTGATAGACTCTGTCCCTGACACCAAGGACACCTGGAACTTGCCACCTTCCACACAGGCATCTGCAAGCCAGGAAAGTTCAGAAAAACAACACCAGGGACAAAGGCGCCCAAGAAAAAGAAAACACATTAAACTTTCAGGAGTCAGATGGTCCAGAGGCAGCAGAGGAGGGTGGAAGTGCAGCTCAAATACACACTCAGAAGAGGGGGAACTGGCCTCTGTTCCTGTTGGGTGCCCTGCAGCCCGGGGCAGGGCAGGGAGCATCACTTTCCCAGGCTCTGAAGGGCTCAGGTTTGAGAAGGGCAGAGCAGACGTGGGTTGGCATTTCCAACCCCACACTCCATGCCAGTCTGAAGGGGGTGAGCCGAGCAACCCTCTGACCTCACCCCTATATGGGTCCTCTGATAGCTGGGCTGGGCTGTGGCGTACCCCTTAAACCCAGGTCCTCGCCCCAAGACATTGCCTGGAGAGAAGACCCCATCGGAGGTCTGTTCTGCATGCCAGTGGGAGCAGGACAGACAGCGCTCCAGGCCCCAGAAGAGAAGGAGTCACCCAAATAGAGGTAGGGGAGGTAGGAAGACAATCTTGTTGTTCCTCAAAGAAGCAGCAAGGCTCTGCTTGCTCAGAGCTCTCTTCTTTGTTTACCCTTCCTGGAGTGATAATCTCTAGGTACCTCCTGGCTCACCCCTCACTCTTTAGAGTTTCAGAGTTCGCTGCCTGGAAAATAGGCCCTCAATAAACAGTACAGTTAAAAATAAATCAGTGAAGCAAGGTACACATGAACCTGGCAAGGCTCAATGTTAAAATGCACGAGGACCAACAACAATGAGTCACAGGGTGTCTTTCCTGAATGTGGATTTCCACAACATTTATTTAGTGACATAAAATTAAATAAAATTTTACATATTCTATTTATTATTAATAATTCTGCCTTTGAACTTGATTTTATTCTAAAATTTAATTTGGGAACTGAAGTTCCACATACACATTTAACAATAATACCTTATCTTTTTTTTTTTACAGTACTTTAGGGTTTACGAAGTGGTCATATTCCTTATCTTCTCCTATTTTAGTTGTGGCAGGGTATGGTTGAAAGAAAATTGACTTGGAGTAGCAGTTTCAAATCCCAGCTTTAACACTTGCTATCACTGTGGCTTCAACCCTTTGAATCTCAGTTTTATTGTCTGCAAAATGGAAGTATGCTTACTGTCCTCGTGGCCCTGCAACTTAGTAAATGACAAACAAATGGCAGCTGCTGTCGTTATTGTCACTTTTATTATCATCACCTCTCCCCATTCTGTGTCAGTGGAGAGAGAAGATGAGCAAGCTTCAGCTCCCTTGAGTCAAAAGAGGAAAAGACAGTCTACAGATCTGGTTGGGGGCTACCTGATTATTTGCTCCCATGGGAGAAGCAGAGGAGATATCTGAGAACAAAAAGCAAAGCAAAAGTGAAATATTCGTATGAGTTTAGATGCCCACGATGGCTCACCAGATTTTCTTCTCAGGTCCTTCATTTAGATCAGAGTATTAGATCCTAAACCTTTTTGATCATCAACTCACGAATAGGAATTGAAAAATAGACTTTGGGACTAACCCACGAAAGTTTTTACTCTGGTTCACCTGGATCAAGGCTCCAAAATGTGCGTGTATGGGTGTGAGCGTGGGTGTGTGTGTATGTAGAGTTTCCTAGGTGTGTATGATTACCAGTCAAGTTTGGACGTCACAGGAATAGATGATTTCCATGGGCAATCCACAGCCTGCTAAATTGCAGTGGTGATTTTGAGCCTGCTTTAAAGGGTTGCGTGTTTTCTGAGAGAAGGCACTTCCTCCCCACTGAAGGTTCTCCATCTTAGTACCAGTCTCTAAGGAGAGGTGACCCTCAGGCTGAGGGTTACTCTGAAACCCTTTTAAAAGTTATTGAAGAACAAAATGTTGAGGAAACAAAGAGGTCTTTAGAGGCCGGTTCTTAGAAGTTACACAAATTCCATAGAATGAAACTTGCTAAGGTCACAGGAGCCTTCTTCCTCTTAACACTTTGTGCTTTTGGCTCAGCTTCCTATAAAATCTGAGCAGAACCGGGGAGTGATGACATCCATGAACCATCATGTGCTGTCCAGGCACACACTTGATCTACAGTGAACAACTGAAAGGAACACGGGGAGGGGGGCTCAGGGCTAGATCAGACCCTGAGATGTAACAGCACAGATGATGAAGTGGGTCATAGGGGACTGTTGCTGTCTCCACCCATCTAAAAAGGCAGCTACCTTCCAGGAAATCCTGTTTACATTCATGGGAGGAAAGGAGACTGGCCACAGCAAAGAGGATCCTGGAGCAAGTGAATCCTCTGGCGGACATAAACATGGCTGCATTACTTTTCAAGAAAAAGATTATGCCTCATGAGTATAACATACAAATATAATGCAGGCGTGCTCCTCGCAAGTGTTCCCGATGGATACCACAATGTGTCCAGAGTTGGAATGACACAAATTAAAATTAGCAGTTCTTCCAGGAAGCTTGAGAATCAGAAAGAAAACAGGAAATCTGTAGCAACGTCATAGTCCCATGACAGGTTGTTGCACTAGATTTTAAAAGTCACTATAATTCTGCTTGTAAATACATTTTCATAGAGAGGAAATACATTTTAAAATGCACTCTTAACTTTAACTGCATAGGACTTGTTTTTATAATTTGAGTTAATTATAACAAGTTGAATGATGCCAATATGAAATGCTTCTCAACAAGGTCAAAGGGTAAAATCAACCAGCTACGTCAAACACAGTTTATGACTCTAAGTGAAAAAAATTACAGCTTTCTAAAACAATTATGTAACAATTGCCATTTCTTGCCATGATAAACTTACTTTATTTCAGTGTTTTATATCAATAGCCCTTAGAACCTTTAAACCAAATCTTATCAATGTTATCAGAAAAATGTTTATTCTTTTAGAAAATAGATGTAGAATTTTAATTTAACAGTTATCATGTACATCAAACTTTCAGACATGGCTTAAATTCTAAAATAATTATTTTGTTAAGTATTCACTAACCTTTTTCTCATTCAGCTTACAAAATCAAATATTCTCAATGTAGCTATGCAAAAATGTCTCATTCTTCAAAGTTTCTTCATTAACTACTGAGGCTTTTCCTCTGGTCATATATTCTAGACAAGATGAGGTCAAAGTTCAGTGAGTGACAACAGAGAGGTGAATCTGTGACTTGACTTTGAGAATTGCAGGTTTAGTAAGACTTGATTGGGCACATATTCAACATGTGATGAACTCCGTGCCAGAGGAAGTGAGTTAGGCCATGAGAAGTGAAGGAAACAGTTCCCGCCCTCGGGAGCCTTACCACTAGTGGCCCTGACATGATGTAATACAGGAAACTATGAAAGAGCAATTCCCAGACCATACAGATATTCATATGTCTCTATATGGATATGACTTACATGCTGACTAGCTGAAAATATTTATATTTATACATATAAAGTTTATAGTGTCTGTGTGTGTATATAGTCCAATCTGCCTGGAGCAAGTGTGCGCTGGGAGCAGATCCACCTAGAATTCTAACCAGTCAACCACCTGGAGATAATTTGTAAAAACAATGAAGAGCTGAAAATCTCTTTTATTTTGCTTTCCAACTTGCCAAACTTTTGTTGAGCACCTATCATGTTCTGGACACTGAAGACTACAGAGGAAAAACAAAGAGCATGCTCTTTGCATAGGCTGAGGACAAAGAGAATTAACTGGATGTGTTTTCAGGGAGATCTTCAAGCCCTGCCTGGTTCTGCTCTCAGAACAAGCGCCCATCAACTGCAAGGTGTTAGAAACGCACGGATTCCCTCCTGAGAGTCAGGAGCACAGCATATACTCCCCAAACTCTTCTCAGAGCCTCCCAGCTAGTTCTCCCACTTCCCTTCTTGCCCTGTGACAGCCCGTACTTCACACAGCTGTCCTTGAGGTCGGACACCAAGGTGGGGAGCAGTAGTTTATGGTGGTGAGTTGCCAAGTTCTTTTCTCTAGGAGAGTTCATTAGAAATCCTTAAGGGCAGATGTGCCAAGTGTCCACGTGTACCTGTAAGAACCACGTGTACAGTAAGTTCTCACAGCCCCCTCTGCCTTCATTTCAGTTGCCACAGGTAGCCCTGCAGCTGAGGAGTTCACTGTCGATGTTGAGATCAGTCTTGAGAACGCATCCTTCCTGGAGTCTATCAAAGCTTACTTAAACAGCCTCAGTTTTCCAATTCGAGGGAACAACACTGACCAAATTACCGACATTCTGAGCATAGAGGTGACAACAGGTGAGAGACCCGCGACTTTGGAATGGGCAGTTGGGCATATGGGGAGAATGGCTGTCTGGGGCTCTAACTAGCAGTACAGTTCAGACTTAGTAGGCAGTGAAATGACTCAACCTGATGTGTGATTTTCATGACTTCACAGCCTTTCAGGATGAAGCTCCTATCAGCAAACTCGGCAGCCAGAGTTTCCTTATTTTAAATGTTGGCCATAGATTTGCTTGGTGTTTTGTATGATGGTTTGTCATAAAATGATCCTAAAACATGGCCAGGTCTTTCATGCAAACTACTGGGTCTTCTTCTCCTGGGCAGTCAGTGGTTATAGCAAGGGCTGATTCAGGAAATCAATCAAGTAGCCAGTTTCCCTCTCTCTGGCGTTATAGGAAGAGGAAAATGGGAACATGCCTGGATCAGAAGCAAGGTATGAAACAGAACTTTCCAGGCTGTGGGCTGGACTTCCTGGTTGCCAGCTCCCTTCCAATGCTAGCTCCCCTCCGTCTCAGGGGGCCATCACCCATGACTTGGTATCCCTTAGAAGCTGTGAGATGGAGCTGACCCTTGTCCCATAAAAGATTATCACTTTGTAAATTGAGAAGCAGTATAGGTGTTAGGTTTTATCATACTAAAATAAGGGCAAGAATAAAATTCTTATTTCTCAAATTGTTTTTGAATTCTTATATTTCCAATAGTCTTTCCCAATGTCAGTCTATGCATTTTAACTTTTGATTCCTCATATATGCTATTTGAACCAGCCACAGCTCCCGCCTAGCTTCCTTTGGATGCCGTTTCCCACCAAATCTGACCATTAGCATTGATTTCCCTGGGCTGGTCTTTTTGCACTTGGATGCCAACGTGCGTCGTAAGTCCTCCAGCAGCAGCAAGTGTGTGCTGCGTTCCCTGAATGTATTCACCCACAGAACTCTTTGTCCATAAGACATCTCACAAATAGGGCACTCGGGAACATATGTAGGAACATCCTTCTACCTTCCTCCTTGGCATAGACTTTTTGCCTCAAAATAAATTACTGGATAGAGTTTTACGCAGTTTTGTATTGTTTGCCATTTTTGTACGCAAGCTTTTGGCATCTATGTGGGCACTGGTAAGCAAATCCTGTAAACAAAATAGACCAATAGGTATCAAATAAATAAAAAAGGTTTTTGTTGAGCAGCTTGTGAGTATAGACACTTGAGCCTTAGTTATGAGATTATCTTATATATGTTCAATTTAGATGTATTAACAAACTCTCTCCAATTTATTTTGTTTGACTAGAGGTGGCATGAATTCAAAACGCTCTAGTAGGCTGGGTGCAGTGGCTCACACCTGTAATCTTAGCACTCAGGGAGGCCAAGGAGGGAGGATTGCTTGAGGTCAGGAGTTGGAGACCAGCCTGCTAAAGCAAGACCCTGTCTCTACTAAAAATAGAAGAAGTGACCAGTGCAGTGGTGGGTGCTCGTAGTCCAGCTACTTGAGAGGCTGAGGCAGGAGGATCACTTGAGCCCATGAGTCTGAGGTAGCTGTGAGCTAGGCTGAGGCCGTGACTCTCCAGCCCAGGCCATAGAACAAGACTCTGTCTCAAAAATGAAAATAAAAATGAAAACGCAACTCCCTCCAAAGGGTTCCACTATTTAAACTATTTTAGAACTTGAGTTAATAAGTTTCTCAATTAAAATGCAAATATCCCTGGAAAGTTTAATTTATCCTTCCAGAAAGACTGGTCTTTCATACATTGAGGGAGTCAATCTTTCCTAATAGCAAATTGTGGAAGAGAGGTTGACAAATGGATGCTTCAACACGGCAGAGGGAGCCTGGGGCACACTGACCCAAGGGTCTGCAGGCAGCAGTGGGCAGAGCTGGCCTCCCAGAGGAGCTGAATGAGAGGGCTGGGGCCTCTCCTGATGTCTGAGCACCCCAAACTTGCACCATTCCCCTTTTCCCATGGTTCCCTTGCTCCATTTTTCCAACATCTTGTCACGATTCTTTTTGGTACCGTTAAACAAAACTGGGGAAGTTTAAGGCCAGACAGGTATTGTTTAGTGTGGAGATTGGTCTGGCTTTGCCTCGGGCATGTTTGCATTTTACTTGGGAATCAAAAGTTTTCATCTTCTCCCCACAGAACAAAAGCCTACGATGACAACATCGCATTAGCAGTAGAATTTTAGGTCAGAGAGAGAGATTTTGACAAAGGAGATCCCTGTTGGCCACCCTCAAATTACCATCCTCTCTGGCAGCTCAGATATCTTCTGTTCTAAACCCTCTGCAACACTCCCACCTCCAGCTGGGACATAGCTGCCACAGTGGCCGAGGAAGGTGGCTGCCCCTCCTATTTCAGAAAAAATTATTTAGTGACTTTGCTCTGGGCAGTCACACTGTGGGACTTTGCTTGGGCACCCACCTGCAGACAGTTTGTGATGATGTGATTTTTAATCCAGCTTTAGAAAGTGATTCAAAGTGCTCTGCTTTCAGGGCACGTTCAGCGTCCCAGTGAGATCAGAGTGCATCTTAGGCTGCTCACATTTGACTGGAAATGTACAAGGCAAAATTTACTTGCACTCTGCATTTGTTATCTATCACTGTGCAACAAATTATTCTAAAACATAGTAATGTAAAACAACAAGCATTTATTTAATATCTCACAGTTTTTAAGGGCCTGAGATCCTGGAGCATATGAGCTGGATTGTTCTGCCCGAGAGTCTCCCATGAGTTTTGATTTGAGACTATCAGCCTGAGTTGTAGTCATTCAGGGCTAGAAAGCCTGCTCCCAAGCTCACTCACATTGTTACAGGCAGGCCTCAGTTCCTCACCAGCTGCTGACTGGAGACCTCAGTTCCTTGCCATGTGGGCCTCCCGGTGACATGTTACCACACCATGGCAGCCAGCTTTCCCCAGAGTGAGTGAGTGTGTGTGTGTGTGTGTGTGTGTGAAAGAGAGAGAGAGAGATGCAGAGGGAAAAAGGGAAAGAGAAAAAGAATGGGTAAAAGAGGGAAAGAGAGAGAAAGAGGGAGAAGGGGGGAAGGGGGGAAGGAGAGAGACAACAAGGGGAAGGCTACAGTATCTTTGGTCACCTAATCTCAGAGTGCCGTCCTGTCCCTCCTTGGTCACTTGTCAAAGTGTGAATAGAGGTGAGAATGCCTGGAGGCAGGGGTGCTCAAGGGCCATCTCGGAGGCATGCACTCCATGGTAATGCACTCAATGTCCAGAAATGTGTTTTTCATCATGGACACCTGGTGGCCATGAGCTACGAGGCACAGCCACCTAAAAGATGACTTAACAGCCATCTGTCACTCAACATACCTTGCAGACGGTCACACCTCATAGCATTGTGGGGCAAAGGTGCCTACATCATCTTCATGAAGTACTATTGAGCTTTCCAGATGGGTAAAATGGAGCTAAGATTTAGTACAAGTATAGATCTCTGCAGGCTGTTAGTGCAGAGATGGTGACCCCTTCTCTCCTTCACTGTTTTGGTTACCGGTAGTCTGCAGCCCTGCTGGAAATGAGATCTGGTGCTCCTGTGAGGCAGGCTATGGCTGGCCCCGGGAAAAGTGCCTCCACAATCTCACGTGTCAAGAGCATGGCAGCTCCATCCCAGGGCACCGATGCAGTTGTCTTAAAGAACTGCCTCCCCAAGGACCTTTTTGCCAACCTCAGGAAGGTAAGTAATTGCTCATTAAATGTTTGTCGAGTGGCTATTCAACATCAGCTTGTAAATGTTTCTCTGTTTCACTAATATGAGTTTTTTAAATATTGCCCTGTGTTTTCCAGCAGATGTTATTCTGAGAATGTCAGTGAGACTAAACGTGGGCTTTCAAGAAGACCTCAGGAACACTTCCTCTGCCCTCTATAGGTCCTATAAGACTGACTTAGAAACAGCGGTAGGTGTTTCTTAACCTCCAGGAGCCTCTTAACCAATAGACTGAGCTGAACTGAGTCACTGTGGACAGTTTGCTTGGATCTGTCAGAATTTATGAATGTGCCTTTGAAATCATTTACATCTAGGACGCTGGCCTCATGTGCCAGAGGTGGCAGGTTCAAACCCAGCCCAGCCAAAAACCGCAAAAAAAAAAAAAAAAAAGAAGTGCTCAAATCAAACAGCCTGCAGGGGACAATGTGATGTCCTTGACCTCTAAGTAGAACAATTCTCAGAGTAGAACTGGCTCAGATGAGATTTGATGGCATTGATTCACTGAAATCTTTCAGAGGGCCAAGAACCTTTCTATTCTCACACCGCGTGGGCGAAACCCCTAACATCTGGGCAGACCAACCCTGAGTTGAGCATAGAGGGTTCAAATCACCCAACACTAAGAAGTCACTAGGCATTCACACTTAAGACATTTAAATTTACTCACGTCTAAATAGAGACTATATCACGAACGTTAACTGTTTGCCAGGTCCTGTTCTAAGTGCTTTACTTTGGATTAATTCACTTAAAACCAAATGCTTTGCCTGAGTTAACGCATTTGGAGCAGAGCTCCCTCACTGGTGTGGCACCTGAGATGGTGCCTCTGCCTGCCTCTCCTGGCAGCCCGGCCCTGCCTCCAGCTTTGAGCTGCCTCCTGCTTGTTCCAGTATGTCACCAAATGCTGTCATTGTCCACGTGTCCCTTGATGAAGAGCTGCTTCGGAAGAGCTCTCACACATCTGGCTTGAAATATTTCTGCACAGCACGGGACCCCTCCTTACCACACCACACACACTAAATGATATACTTCTAAGGAAAGAGACTTCCTTACCCACCTGGGTACCTGGCACAGTCCTCTGTGCTTGTTGCTGCCCTGGAAATGTGAATTGAATCAAATAGAATCACCTGAGGAGTTCGTGTTCAGAGGAACAAAATGAAGTGAAACCATCATCTAAATCCACACTGGCTTAACCAGTGCCGCAGTGTGCCAAGGGAGGGGTCAGGCCGTGTGGCGGCCTGGAAGATGTCCCTGCAGACCTCTAACCCCAGAGGCTGAGCAGAGGGCCTCAGCTGCAGCCTTGGAAACTGTCACCACGTGTGCTGCTGGCTGCCAATGATCGGGCTCTGTGGCCTCAGAAACCGTGACCACATGTGCTACTCGCTTCCAAAGAATGGGCTGTGCGCTGATGTGGCTGGCAGACCCTGGGACTCCTCGGGAGGTCACACTGAACCTTCCCAAGCTCCATAGATGAAGCTTTTTTTTTTTTTTTTTTTTTAATTTTAGGGGACACGGAGTCTCACTTTGTCACCCTCACTAGAGTGCTATGGCATCATAGTTCACAGCAACCTCAAACTTGGGCTCAATCGATTCTCTTGCCTCAGCCTCCAGAGTAGTTGGCACTACAGGCACCCACCACAACGCCCTGGCTGATTTTTTTTGTTTGTTTGTTTGTTCGTTTTTAGCAGGCGGGCCTGGTTCAAACCCACCAGCCCTGGTGCATATGGCTGGTGCTCTAACCACTGAGCTACGGCCCTGAGCCCAGGATGCTTTTATCCGCTCAACTTTCCCCTCTCTTTCACTCGGGGGTCTGATGACTCTCCCTGTTTTCCCCACTCCCTCCTCTTCTCTCTTTTCTGAGTCAATCGTTTGCTCTTTTTGTCTGGTGTCTGCTTCTCAGAGAGCCCAGACTGACTTAAGTCATTAGGAGTTACTTCTTCAAAGTCCTGCTAAGGCTGGCAGTGGGTAACACTGTCCCGGGTGATGGGGATAATGCACTTTTTACTGCTTCACATCTCTGGCTGGCCTTTAATACATGACACTCTTTATTTTCCAGTTCCGGAAGGGTTACAGCATTTTACCAGGCTTCAAATGGGTGACTGTGACAGGGTTCAGGTAAGAATGCTGTATAATCCCATCATTTCTATTTAATGCAGTAAGGAAGAAACCCCGTTAGAGAGGCATCATTTGGAGCGTTCAGCGGGAGCAATTTGGTGGCAGTGAAGACTTGTGCCACGTTGCAGGGGCTTCAAGGGAAGGGGGCACTGAGAAGAGTGGCTCACCCTGCACCTGTACCTCCTTAGAAGGAAGAAAAAAAGTGACTTGTGTTCATTCTGTACATGCAAGCATTTTAAATATGACATGAGTTCATAATCCAGAAAGTTTAGAAATGTAAAAATGAAGTAACGTGACACATGATGCCTTGGCACAGGAAGCTTCCCCAGCCAGTCAGGACCTGGAAGCTTGATGCTACGGCCATGAATGGTCCCCTGAATGTGAGTGCCCTGGCAGCCCTGAGCATTTTTGCCCAGAATTTCAAAGACTTCATGGCCAATCTTAAAAGTCAGGAATGTGTACAAGAACATCCAGGTTTTGGCATCATGTAACATTCAGTCTGGTAACGCTGGGCCAGCATGCTGTGCGTTGTGGCTGCCTCCCTACCACTCAGTTCACTAATCCCCACTTGACTGTGGACGTTTAAAGATGCAAGCCCTGTCTTGGGCTTTCTCCTAGAGCTGGAAAACAGGCTTATGTCAGTGAGCCCCTCTGGATGATAGTACCCGGGCTGTCCCTGCTGTCTTGTTTTTCCATACAAATAAACAGCAAGCATCTAGATTTATCTGGACAATTACTGCTATCCTGAACTGAATGGTGTCTTTCCCAGGCCTGGGAGTGTGGTTGTAACTTATGAAGTCACGACTACGACAGCGTCACCTGAGTTAATGCACAAAGCCAACGAGCAGGTCATGCAGAGCCTCAACCAGACCTACAAAATGGACTACAACTCCTTTCAGGTTACCAGTAGTAAGTAAAACTATCAAGATATGATGACAGTCAGATAACTAAGTGAACAAGATCTGTATCTAAAAAAAAGATCTGATGATGGGGTAAACCTAGGAAACTGCCTTACGTTACAATATCCTCCGTGGAGAGAGACTTTCAAGCTCCCGGCTGGCACAGAGGGTAGCAGACGTCTCCCCCACTTAAACCAATGGCTCCCAACCTGGCTAATGCCACTAGACCTCCATTACAGGGAAGAGGAGGGCAGGGGCTTTACAAGGGGTCCACAGAGTCATCTGGGTTTGTGGATTTTTGAAAGTAACAGATCCAAAACATCCCAAACAGTGAAACTAACATTATAGCGAGAGTGGAGATATTCACAAAATGTGCTGGTACTAAGTAGAGGGCCATTGTTTTAGAGCAGTGGGTTTCAGAGTGTGGCCCCCAGACCAGCAGCATCAGCACCGCCTTAGAACTTGTTGGAGATGCACATCTTGGGCCCACCCAGACCTACCAAGGCCTGTCTGTGCAACAAGCGCTCCAGGTGATTCATTCTCTGCACTACCACTGCTTTAGGTCAGTGGGGGTTTGATATATTCTGTCCTATTTTACAAATGGCATGCAAGGATGGGTTCTGTTGTCTTCGTAGGTGGATGACTCTATTGTCACTTGATGGGTAGTAAGGAAAACCCACCAGAAAGAGATTTGATGGGCAGGGATTGGCTGCAGTGCTCTGGGTAACTCAGGTCTGCAGATCTGGAATGTCCACGGTTGCTCTTTGGAGAGGGCATGGAGAGGGCTATTGCTGGCACAACTGGAGAAAGAGCCCCGTCCTCCAGGTGTTGGGTCATTTTCATAGCAGGTTGATATCGTTCCTGCGTCTAGTCTCTGCTGGTATTTATAGACGCCTGGTCGTTTTAAACTTAATACGTTAGAAGTGATAAAACTAGCTGAGGAAACCACAAGAGATACATACAGGGCTTAAGAATGTGCTACAACATAAACAAGATACAATAGCAAAATAAAACTTCAAAATAGATAAGACAGAAAATCATAAATAAAAACCAGAAAATTAAAGGGAAGGGAAGAGGTGGCCTAAACGTGTACGCTCAAGCAGGAGCAATCTCAGCAGTGCTCCCCGGCCAACCATGAGATGCACTTTTGTTGTCTTGAAAAATTATTTTTATTTTATTTATTTATTTTTTATTAAGTCATATACAGATAGATTATGAATACATTTATGCATATGCAGGGTACGATGTGTTGATTTTTTTTATACAATCTGATGTATTTATGATTATAAGGAAATATGAGAATAGAATTCTTTAGTATAAACCTCAATTGTGATTTCACTTTCCCCAAATTTAGGACTGCTGAGAACAGTCAACCATTTAAATGAATAAGTGTCTAGCATTTCTACTAATCAGGTGGTCAGCCCAGAAACACACTGCTCACAGTGTAGTTCACAGATGTATCGTAGTATACATGGCATCTTCGGCCATTTGTGTGGCTATAAAAGAAATATTTGAGACAGGGTAATTTATAAAGAAAAGAAGTGTGTTTGGCTCATGATTTTGCTGACTGGAAGACTGGGCATCTGGGGAAAGCCTCAGGCTGTGTCTGTTAGTGGTGGAATGTGGGGAAACGAGGAGGAGATGTGGGGGAACACGTTCCAGTTGTTTTTTATGAAATAATATTTTCTGTTTCTTTTTGTTAATCAATGATTGTGGGAAAATATATAATCATTACAAAACTCATTATGCCTAAATTTGTTCTTGCTAACTTGCCATGTGACTATGACTAAAATAAAATAAAACATCAATGTGGAAAATATTTTAAAAAGATCTCAAAATAAAAAAAAATAACAGGTTATCTAGGACAGTGGCAAAAGTCACTGACCTATAACACAAAATAGGACATGTAAAACCATAACAAAGTTACAGTTGCATACATAGCACAAAAATAAGGCATATAGGTTAGGAGCAACAGTTACAAACATGCACAATAAAATAAGTCATTAGCTAGACAAAAATAAACTAAGACAGAGATTAGTCAGACCATGAGTGTCAAGCTACATGTTCCCCATACTAAAATACATTGACTCAAAAAACAGTAACATCTATACATGATAACATTTTTTGCATTTTTCTTTATACTCCTTTGACTTCCAAAAAATAGCTGTTAAAATCTAGAGTTGAGGCCACACTTTGATAATGTTCAGCCCCCCGAGACCCTTGGTTATGTTATGCCAAACAGTCACGTCTTCACTCCGCACCATTCCCAAAAACCTCAAGGCTTTACCCCACTGGAGGTTGCTTCAGCAGAAGGGAATGGGAGCCAAGATCACATAGCAAGAGAGGAAGCCAGAGAGACCAGAGTGGGGGTGGATGCTTAATAAGCAGCTTTCAGGAATGAATAGAGCAAGAATTCACTCACTGCCTCAAGGAGGGCACCAAATCTTTCCACTCGAACATCACATTAGCTCCCATCTCTAACACTGAGGATTAAGTTTCAACCTGAGATTCGAGGGGAGAAGACATCTAAATTACAGCACTTAGCTCGTTGTTCTAAGAGCAATGAAGTCCTGGTGAAAGTCACTCACCGTGCCCCAGGGCAGAGGGTCTGCGTCCTGCTCCGTTCTCCTTCACAATCAGCATGTGAGTCTGTGATGTGCACAACCTCAGAGCAGTGAACAGGACCTTACACGAAGCACAATTCCACCAAGCAACTTGGCACCATCCCGCCTGCCACAGTGCTGGCGTTATTAACCAGAATACATCTAAAAAGTCGTGTGATTGGGTTTTTAAAAAGATTATAATCATATTTAGGGAGTGAGGGTAGGAAGAGAGCTAATAAGAAAGAAAACTGTTGAAAGAGTGAGTTGGTATCAGGAACGTATTTTTAAGTTCTTCTTTATAAAACCCAAAAGGCACATTCTGAAAGGCAATTTTCAGAATCCATTTATTTTATTATACAGTAACCCTTAGATGATATTTGACTAATCAGCCAGTCTCTCAACCACACAAGACCTTCTTTAATCATTCCTGATAAATTTATGTTCAATTTCATATAATCATAATACCGGCAGTTCTTCTAATCTTACATATTAGTGATGGTAGTAATGAAAACAGTAACATTTAACTGCATCTTTTCTGTTTTAATCCCAGTGCATTTATATATATTTCATCCTCAGAGATCCTGTGAAGTAGATACTATTATTTCCATTTTACAGCTGAGGAAATGGAGGCTTAGAGAGGGTAAATACTGTGCTCAAGGACATATAATAAGAAACATAAGTCTGTGTGACTGCAAAGCCAGTGCACTGCAGTAAATATTCAAAGATGGCCCTGCTTCCTAATAGTTAAATGTGATTTTTAAAAAATATTATTTTAAGCTTAAAAAGAATGATAAGAAAATAAATAAGAAATACAAGAAATATTTATATATTGTGATATTTTGACTAGAATATCATCATACCACCCCAAATTAATTTTATGATGTTTTATTTCCATATTTATTATACATGGGAGGTCTGGCTCTAATGAGTATAAAGCACCAGGCAAAACGGCTCCTGGAGCCACCTCGCTCCAGCCCTCCTGATTATCCAACACACATAATTAGTGAAGAACATTGCACAAGTAGCACAACTTAGAAAGAAAAAAGTGCATGTTGTGTAAGCAAAAGGCATCCCTAAGAACAGGTATAAAATGAACCAATATTGTGTTTTTATCTGTGAAATGGCAAGATGGTGCTTCTGTAGGTTTTTACTGCCAAAACAATTATGACAGCTATAGCTTCTCAAGTCACTTCCCAGTGTAGCTCTCGCTGCCCCTGTTTTCCGACAAGGGAGCAGAGGCTCAGCCAGGCTAAACCAGCTCCTCAGGGCACACAGTTACTCATGGGACAGAACCAGGATCAAATCTAAACTCATGTATAAAACTCCTATAATTAAAGACCCACGAGTATTAGGCCTTTAAAAAAAAAACAACAAAACTGTGTTTCGCAAATAGATTTTATTTATTATGAATAATTAATTTGGTTTCCCATTTCTAACTCATCAGAGACTTGAGTCAGGGTCTTCAGGGAGCATAAGATATCTGTTACTGGTAAGAAACAGTTGATATTATTCAAGTCAGTAGCAATGAAACGATGTGTAAGTTGCTTGTGAGGCTTCTTCATGAGCAAATGTGCAATTTTTTCCCAGACTTTTCAAAATGCTGAAAAGCTCTTTGGAATCCCCATTGCTGTCATCAAAGATTCTTTAGTGTCCTTTAGACACATAGTACAAACCCTGTCCCTAGTATCTGGCAGGTTACAGCTCCGTGGGCCTCAGGTACTAGTGGGACGGGATGGCATCAGGGACGTGTCGTCTCATCCCGTACAGCACCTCAGGTGGCATGGGGACCTCTGAGAGCCCTGAGTGTGGCATCTGGGGAATAATATCAGTAACATTTATGTGCTTTGGATCATAACATCTTTTCTCTGGGTTTCCAGATGAAACTAAGTTCTCTGTCATGCCACAAGTAATATTTGAAGGCGATACAGTCAACCTCACGTGTGAAAATGAAGTGCTGTCTTACAACGTGTCTTGGCACCACATAGAGCGACGCTTTGACATCCAGAACAGCAGCAGATTCTCAATTTCCACCATTGTGCTCAACAATATGACCTCAGTCTCCAGCCTCACCATTTACAACATCACCCAGGGAGATGCAGGTGGGTCACTGCTCAGGAACCTGTGTTAGGAACAGGATGCAGGAACCAAAAGGAAGAAAATCCTAAGATATGCAGATGCAGTTTTGCTCTACAAAAAAAGAGGTATCCTGGCTCAGCATTTCAAAACGGAAAATTAATCCCATGCCATTGTTGTGAATAAATTTTAAAATTAACTAATTCATGCTCATTATTCTTAGCATATACTATTATTTTTTATTAATTAATTTAATTTTGTTTCCTTCCCCTGCTTAATTCTCTCACTTCCTCCTGCCAGTGGAAATGGCCAGAGAGCGGCTGACGGGATGTCTCTGAACAACCATCTTGGAGCCCTTTCCCGACTAATTTAATTTTCCAGCAATTTTTTTAAAAAGTTAGGTAGCTTTCTTGAGGTTGAATTGATGGATGGTAAACTGCACATATTTAAAGTATGCGATGTAGTAAGTTTTGATGTACGTCCACCTAGAAAACCATCCACCACCATCAAGATAGTGAACATACCCATCAGCTCCACCCCAGATTTTCTTGTACTCCTTTGTAATCTCTCCCTTTGGTCTCTCCTGGCCCCGCTGCCCACTCCAAACAACCACAGAAGAGGGTCTTAATTATTTACTGAGACTAGTGATGATACTGGCACATTCTAGAATCTAATGGCCTCACACCTGTAATCCACACACTCTGGGAGACATAGGCAGAAAGATTGCTTGAGGTCAGGAGTTCCAGACCTGAGCAAATGTGAGACCCTGTTTCTACCAAAACTAGAAAAAATTAGCTGGACACAGTAGTGGTGTACCTA
>CAUYPK010155442.1:0-20342 GCA_963574355.1 Loris lydekkerianus
CTGGGCAGGGGCCCAGTGTTTGGGATGCCCCGCCCCCCCCCCCCCCCCCCGGGGGGCCCGCCCCCCCCCGCGGGGGGGGGGGCCGCGGTTCCCCGCGGCGGCGCCGGGGGGGGGGCCCCCCGGCGCCCCGGGGGCGGCCCCGGGCGGCGCTCCGCGGGCGGGGTGGCGCCCGCGCCCGGCCGGCCCCGGGGGTCCCCGGGGCCCCCCCCCGGGCGGGGGGGGGGGGGGCCCCGGGGGGGGGGGGACGCCCCGGGGGGGGACGGACCCCCTGAGCGGGGATGGACGTCCAGGGGGTGGGAGGCCCCGCGGGGGGCGGGAGGCCCAGCGGGGGGTGGGATGCCCAGAGGGGGGAGGGACGCCCAGAGGGGGGAGGGATGCCCAGAGGGGAGAGGGACATCCAGGGGGGAGGGATGTCCAGGGGATAGGGACGCCCAGAGGAGGGAGGGACACCCAGAGTGGGGAGGCAGGAGAATGGCAGGGAAACACCTGATGGGCTGTGGTTTTTCAGGTGCGTCTTTGGGTCTATCCCCCCTCAAAGTCCCTGGTTGAACACGTTTGCTGGCTGCTTCTGATTGGTTGAGCTTAAGCTCTGTCTTTCTTTAATATAAGAAATAGTTCAAGTTACATTTCAGTTATATTTGCAAGTCAAGTGAGGGTGAGGTCTTGGAGAAGGCCTGGCCTGGCCTCTGTCATTCTCTGCACCTACCTGCCCCATATGGAGATGCAGTGGAGAAAACCCCTTTGCCCCAGAAAGCTTCTGTTACTTTCTTATACAAGATATAAAAGATGGCATGAAAAACACTTTTTGGAAAATAAAAAAATAATAGATAGAACACCACTGAAGGTCAAAAAGAAGCCCCCAAGGGCAGAAAAGAGAGGATTGAAAAACAGACTTATGGTAAATAACACTCCCGTGGGAGGGGAGGGATACTCAGAGCCAGGAACAGAGGGGCTGGGCTGTCTGGGGCTGACACCACTGGCTTTTCAAACACAGAAAAAAAAATTGATCTCTAACTTCAATAGAGAACTGAATCTGAAGTGGGATGAACATGAGTCTTCAGTAAAATTTTCACACTCATAGAAGACAATACAGGATTATATCTTTATGACCTTGAGTTAGAAAAGATAAGTTAAACAAAACCCAAGAAGCCCAAGTCATAAAGGAAATGATTGATTCATTCCACCACATTAAAATTTAAATTTCTGTAAAATAAGAGACATCATAAAAGCTAAAAAGACAAGCTGTAGGCCTGCCGAGACCTTGCAGTGCCTGGCCTGGTAAAGGTGGGACAGCTGGGATATGAGTCTTCCAGCCTCACAGTGGCTGATACAGACAACTGCCAGACAAGACTCAGCAGAGGACAAACAGTTCACAGAAAAGGAGAAAGCAAAGGCCAGTGACAGATAAAACTTGTAAACTTAATAGAATCAGGAAAACAAAAGTTCAGGCCACATAATGTACAACCACACCTCTCAGCAACTGATAGCAGGGGCTGCAAGGACAGGCACCATGGGGACAGGAGAGCCTAGTCACAGGGAGGACAGGCACCGTGAGGACAGGAGAGCCTCATCACTGGGGGGACACGCACCGTGGGGACAGGAGAGCCTAGTCACAGGGAGGAGAGGCGCCGTGGGGACAGGAGAGCCTCATCACAGGGAGGACAGGCACCGTGGGGACAGGAGAGCCTCGTCACAGGGAGGACAGGCACTGTGGGGACAGGAGAGCCTAGTCACAGGGAGGACAGGCACCTTGGGGACAGGAGAGCCTCGTCACAGGGAGGACAGGCACCATGGGAACATGAGAGTCTTGTCACCAGGAGGACAGGCGCTGTGGGGACAGGAGAGCCTCATCACTGGGAGGACAGGCACCGTGGGGACAGGAGAGCCTCGTCACAGGGAGGACAGGCACTGTGAGGACAGGAGATCCTAGTCACAGGGGGGACAGGTGCTGTGGGGACAGGAGAGCCTGGTCACAGGGAGGACAGGCACCATGGGGACATGAGAGTCTTGTCACCAGGAGGACAGGCACCATGGGGACAGGAGAGCCTCATCACTGGGAGGACAGGCACGGTGGGGACAGGAGAGCCTAGTCACAGGGAAGACAGGCGCTGTGGGGACAGGAGAGCCTCATCACAGGGAGGACTGGCACCATGGGGACAGGAGAGCCTCATCACCAGGAGGACAGGCACCATGGGGACAGGAGAGCCTCATCACCAGGAGGACAGGGACCAGAAAGCCAGCAAGTCATAAGAGCTCAGGAAGCAAAAGCCCAGGGCCCCAGAAATCCTTCCTCTAGACTTAAATCAGGAGAAGGTTTTGGCCCTGAACAAAAACTAAAAGCCTGGAAGAATGTCAAATGAAGTTTTGCTTTAATGACACAGAAATTTTTGAAATATCCTAAATGTTCATTAACATGAACTGGGAATAGTCTCTAGTAGCAAAAATGGATAAAAAGGATTGTGTCTATTCATATAAGTGTTTCAAAAACCATCTTGAGTGAAAAAGTGCAGAATGATTTTTCCTGCAATGCACGACTCTATAAAGCACATGATATGTAGGGACGCAAGGTGCTGGGGTTCTGATGGGCACCTGACCGGGCAGGGGGCTTGCTTCCACCTAAGCAAAAGCCTCATATGAAGGCAGATTGAACAAAATATAATCGTGAAGACTAAATGCCAACCCTCAGCACTGCTCTGTTGCTCCATGGTGACTCCAGGACTATGGGCACCCCACCTCCTGATTTTCTTTTTCCTGCTCAGCCCTTTTTGAAAAGCTTCTGTCCTCAAGGTTACATCCCCCTCAAGATGGCTGCTGATGCTCCAGCAATCTCATCTCTGTTCCAGACTAATAGCAGAAGAAAGTGGAAGAGGCTGAAAGGATGCTCCTTTCACTTTAAGGGACATTCCCCACACTACGGTTTATAGATCTCAGATCTCTCCTGGCCAGACCTAGCCAGGAGGGACGCTGAGCAGCTGGTCTGTTAGGGGCAGCACCATTCCACAGAGTAACGTCCAGGTTTTGTTGCTAAAGAGGATAACTGGTAGATAGATGACAGGCCCTTCCCTCTGTGAAGGGAAGGATCTGGGATGGTGAGGAGGCCAGAGGGTTTTCACTTACACTATCTGGAAGAATTTGTTTTCAAAAATAATAGTCAGGGCAGCATCTTTGGCTCAGAGGTGTGGGGCGCTAGCCCCATATGCTGGAGGTGGTGGGTTCAAACCCACCCCCGGCCAAAAATTGCAAAGAAAAAATAATAATAATAATTATAATCAGACTATTTTAAAATTTTATTAAAAATAACTGAAGCATTTTTTGCATGCTATTCTCTTATTTTTGTTTATAATAGCTTGTGAAAAGAAAACTGAATAAAACAAAAACATTTAACATATTGGTTTTTATCAATGGTATAAATAGGTTCATTAATTTATAACAATAATAAATAGCAAAATTATTAAAATGTCTTCTCTCTGGAAGGAAATCAGGGCATCAGTTTCCCTTGTTGACACTCTCTGAGCCCTGCATTTATTTAATGATTTGTTCCACTTCCTTCTATTTCTTCCTTCTCGCGGTTTTTTACAGCCTTTCCTTGTCTTTTTCGGATCGAGAATCATTTCCGTCTACTCAGGTCTGTACATGACCTTCAATTTCACCTCATCCATATGCCCCTGGGCAGCTGCCAGCAGCTCTTTGAGGCTGTGCTGACCTCTGACCGTAAACCCTGTTATGCACCTGCGGTGGGTCTCCTCTGAGGACCGGCCACCTGGCACCCGTGCCCAGTAAGCCCCTGTGAGCTTTGGTCACTTGCTTTTCTGGCCTTCCCACTCCAGCCCAGCACAGGCTAATACTGGAGCAGGTGCTCAGCACGTCTGGTTAAGGCCTGGCGCTCATCCCCGGCGCACACACTTCCCTGGGGAAAAGTTGAGACAGATGGTAGAATAAATCACCAGAGGTGTCAGGAGCCTGTCCCCGCAGAGCCGTCAAGTGAGGAAGGAACGAATTACCCAGCTCCTCCTAAATTTCACTGGATTAACATTTTAACATGAATGATCATTTAGAAACTATTGAGTAGCAGGGAAACAGAAGCCCGGCACCCCTTTTTCATCTGGCAGCGTCTGGTGGCCCCAACATCTGTCTTATCTCTCAATGTTCCCCCCTCATTATCTCTGCATCGACCATATTTCCTCCAGATCTGGTGACTGGTCACTCGTTATGCGTTTTTGCCAGAGATGATCTTGATCTCTGACTCTCAAAGACATTTTGGAATGTCTTACCTAAAACCGGCTGTCTGAATCCCGAGCATGTGCAGGGAGAGGGAGGATATGGGGGTGGCCCTGACCATGCTGAGTCTCACCCACATCATCAGAGTCACATGCATCTCAGCCTCAGGTCCACCTGTCTGCAACTGGCTCCTCGCCCCCTGGGGCCATGAGCTCCGTGGGAAGAAAAACCATTCTGGGGTTTCTTCACCAAGGCGGGGAGGAGGTGGGCAGGAGCGCCTTGAGCTGTCAGGTGCAGCTGCCACCTGCCCTAGCCACGGCAGAGAGATCCTACAGCTCAGAACTCAGGAAACTGGCATCTAGCTGCAGACAGGCAACCTGCAGATTTAAAATGCAAAGCATCTCTTCCAGTTCCCTGATAACCACTGGAAGGTAAAATCACTAGTCTTTCCATGAAAGAAATTAGCATTAATAAGATAAAACCGTATTTGGAATAACTGACAACTTGATGAATGTGCTCTGAGGATTGGATGTGATACTTTTGATGGATAATATTTTGGGTTGCCTCAGGTTGCATTTAATTGTTCCTGGTTCGTTCTCAGTTTAGTTAAGTGAAATAGAAAACCCCAGTAACGCTGGGATTTGTCTTCCAGGAGGCAGATGCACGGCTTAATTATCAATCCAGGCTGACAGCCTCCCGTCTGTGTGGGGGGATGTGGCCAAGCTCTCCGGCCTGACTTCCCTGCACCCCCCAGACCCCACACTGCCACGTACCAGGCCTCTGTCCCCAGTCTGGTGCTGAGGAAGGGCCACAGGCACAAGGAAATGCCCAGAGGACTCGGACTCCTCCACACTGAGGTCGGGGTCAGCAGACTGACCCCAGGGAGAGAGCAGGGGAGCTGAGATTGCAGAGACCCCCTGACCTTAGAACTTTCTTAGGGTCAAGATGGTGGCCTGGTTAACCTCCGGAACTTCTTCCCAGGCAGTTTGCTTCTTCTGCTGTGGGGACACAAATGCACACAGGATGGGCTTCTGCCAGCCTGCAGCCCCACTGCAGAGGTACCATGCCCCCCACTACCACCCACCCCCTGGGCCCCTCCAAACACTTTGCTGCCCCCAGTGCCCTTGCCAGGGAAGCCCCACACCCCCCTCTCCCCTCATGGAACCACTTGCAGCTGCCCCTGACCGTGACCCCCCTTGTCTGTTTCCTGATCTGCACCTCCAGGCTGTGACAGTGCCGTCATGACCAAGCCCCAGGCCAGCTCGCCCCCTCGGCAGGACGGCATCCCCTTCAGTCTCTGTAGCCCCGGCTCCTCGCGGGCCCAGCGCGCCTCTCAAACGTGGACTAAATGCACCGGAACTGTTCATTTCTTCAACTTTGCCCTGGCCCGGGTGTTGTCCTCTTTGGAAGAGAGGTCCACACACCAGTGCTGTGCAGGGTGTCTGGGCCCTGCACTTCTGTCCTGGAGCATCATCTGTGCTTGAAGGAGATGGTGAGGGAGGTCGAGTGAGCGACTGAGCAGTGTCCCTGCGGCAGCTCTGCCAGGGCACAGGCCACCCCCGGGAAAAGGTGCCCCAGGCACAGAAGAGGGGACCAGGGGACCCGGCCTGCAAAGAACTCACTGGAAAGGCGAGAAATCTTGGAGGGTGGGACTCAAGATCTGAACGTCTGCAAAGGGTTACATGGATGGGAAGGCATAATAAATAAAAACATCAATTCTCCACAAATTAATAGAAAATTCTGAAGTAATTCCAAACAGCATTCCAATCCCTCTGTGTTGTGTGTGTTTAATTTGTATAGAATTATCTGAAATTCACATAACAAAATACATGTCTAAAATTAATCACGAAATCTATGAGAAAGAAAATTGAGATGGAGCTTGTCCTAGAGATGTTGAAGCCGCCGTAATCAAAATCATGGTGGGGAAAGGATGGGATGGCGGCAGGCGGGTGAGAGGAGGGTGGCGGGTGTGGAGGGGGGGCAGCAAGGATGCGCCCCTGAGTCTGTGGGGAAAAGGACGCTCACATCACAGACCATGCAGACCCCGCCACCTGCCCAGGTAGAAGCAGAAAAAACCAGGCTGCTCGTCCATGCTGTACTCAGAAACTAATGGGGGCTCAAACAGCAGCTATTAAAAGGTTAAAAAAAAAAAAAAAAGCATAAAGTCTTAGAAAAGAATGAACGTAAGCATAAGCGTATATAAAGTATAAATGTAAGCATAATGTTTAACCAATATTAGCAAAGAGAGAGAAGCATAGGTAGCTACATTTACTAAATATCTACAAAAATAACAGAACTAAAAGTAAGAAATGAGAGGGAGACAGCTTACAATGTAGAGAGGAATTAAAGGGTTAACAGACATACCGCACAAAGAGCTTTTATTAATTGAATTTTTAGAAAAATAAAATCTGGGCAAAGCCTACAGCTAGGCACTTTCTAAAATGTTATTAAAAATTGTATGAAAAGTTACAGAAAGTCATGAGTTGCCAGAAAATGCAAATTATTTTAATAATGAGACACCAATTTTCACCTCTCAGATGGGAAAATGTAAAAAGTAACACCATGGGCTGGAGACATGAGGGAAGGAGCGTCTTACATCGCTGCTGGAAATATGAATTACGACTGCTCCTCTGGAAACACATATTTAAATTAAAACCACAGCCGTTCTTCATATCCTTGGAGACTGGCCCCAGGTCCAGCCCATCATGCCAAGGCCCTGATAGGAGGTGATGAGCGCCCCCATCCACGGTGCACAGGGGCCACATGCTCTTAAAATCATCTCTAGACACTCACAGCACTTAATACAATGAAAATGCTATTTAAATAGCTCAGTCTGAGTAGAGTGGGTAGAGAGCTGTGGCATCATCACAGCTAACACCAACCTTAAACTCCTGGGCTCAAGCCATCCTCTTGCCTCAGATTCTCCAATAATTGGGACTACAGGCACCCACCACAAAGCACGGCTAATTTTTCTATTTTAATAGAGACAGGGTCTCATTTTTGGTCAGGCTGGTCTCCAACTCCTGGGCTCAAGCAATCCCCCCACCTCAGCCTCCCAGAGTGCTAGGATTACAGGTGTGAGGAACCTGGCCCAGCCTATTGTTATATTATTGGCTTTTAATTTCCCAAATACTTTTGATCCAAGGTTAGGTGAATCCACAATGTAGGCCCAGGCACAGAGAGAGCCAGGGCACTTGAAACAGCACTCTTGGCTGGCCTGTCCTAAAGCACCTCCTTCTAGAACCAGGCAGGGACCCTGCCCCTCTCCCTGACTGGCCCCAGCCCTGGCCCTGTCCAGCTGTGTCATGGCCACATCTCCTGGAAAAAGATGCCTCTGATCCTATCAATGGTCCCCAGAGCAGAGGCCCTCTCAGCAAATGAGGCCTGTCCTCACACCAAGACCACTGGTCATCGGGCCCACAGAGGGAGCCTGGTGACCCCACGGTGTGAAAGGTTTTAACCATGCCTTTTAACTTCATGGCCTCTTCTGAAAGTCTCCAAGTCTCCCAGCATCCTCAGATTTCTGTGGGGACCCTGCACTGTGGGTTAGTAGACTCAGAGGCTTGGCACCTACAGCCCATGATGCTGACCCTGCCCTGCAAGTGGGTGTCAGGACAGGACTTTGATAACTGCTGGGTGGCTCAGAAGTGTTCACGATAACACCATTAATCCCTGTTTTCCATAGTCGGCAGGAAGCTTTAAGCACCGTTAATACTTTCTAAATCTGACAGTTTTAATTATTTCCCCTGCACCATTATTGATCCAGCAAATCAGCTGTGACTTTGACAGCTCTGCCAGTGCCCAGTGCCAATACCACGGCCAACTGCTCCCCAGACGCGACAGGGACCTCCTCTGTCTGTGGGCAGGGAGTGGGGGAGAGGGGTGGGCGCGGGACCCCTGTCCTCTGGAGCCCCCACCCTGACAGCTGCCTGGTGCCTCTCCCTGAACTGCCCTACCCCACCCTGAGCCACAGCTGGACGGCTTCCTCCACAGCTGCCATGCTCTGAGGAACCCTTCCTAGGGGTGACATCTGCACAGGGCACAGCCCCAGGGCCGTCACTGGCTGCAAGAGGGACTTCTCTGGATACAGAGCCAGTGTTCAGAGAGATCTGAATACTCCCACCCTACAGGGATAGGGGGAGACTCCCACCTGCCAGGCTGTGTCCCTTCAGGAGCCCACAGGCCAGTTTAAGAGATGATGTGCCCCTCTCTGGGTACCGTGGAGGCAGGTTGGTGCCGTTTACACAGTTTCCTCATCTTTTGGATAATGTTTGCATCTGTATTATATTAAATGTATGCGTTGCATTTCTTACTGATGCTTCCAGATGGTGTATCAGCTAGCTCTCCACCGCTAGGATGATGTCATGAGAATTTTACACTTTCCACCTGGTTACTACGGGCACAAAATCAGGCTGTCGACGGAGGTGTGTTGGTGTGTTTTGTCTGGCCACCTTGCCACCTTTTGTACCTTGGAAATAGTTCTAGTATTTTCCAGGTCATTATATCAGATTTTTTGGACACTCATTCCATCTGTAAATCATGACAACGATTTAGAAGCTCGTTCCTTCCCACACCTGCAGCCCCGTCCTCTGGCATTGTTGCCCTGAGATTCCTCTGCCGCGTGTGTAAGTAGCACTGCAGGACTGCAGGACTTTGTTTGTTGTTCATTCCCAACTATTTGGTGGGCACCTCTTGTTTACCATTCCATGACCAGGTCTGCGGACACCGACCGGAGCCAAGTCTCTGAGCACACGGATTCTGAGGGCGGCACATAATGAAGGGAGCAGAGGTGCACACCGTGAAGATGAAACTTCAGATTTGTTCCCAAGCAACTTAAGGAAAGAATTACAGAAATTCTCTATTTAAAAGGGTAAAAATATTGCTAATTTTCAGTGTTAATTAGGGCACTTACTGCAAATTTGTGGTAGCAATTTAAGGAAGAATCTCTGTATTATTAATTTGTTAGAACTTTATAAACTTAAAAGTGGTCATTTAATCCACGGAATTCGTGTTGTGTTTGTCAGTGCTAAGGGGTTTTGTTTTCTCTGTAGTCAGTTAATGCATGTGAATAGATCTCCCAGTTTCTGGGGTAAGCCTTTTAGGTTGTAATGTGTTGTCTTTATTATTATTGTTACTCTTTACGAGCTTGGATGTTCCGGAAGGTTTTGTCCTGAATGTGAAGTCTGGTGCAGCACACTCAGCGCCCTTGCATGTGGCGTGCGGAAGGGCTTCCCACGTGTCCAGTTCTCATTCTCATACCTGGGTTTCCGACACTGTTTCCTGGGTTGGGGCTTATGCCTCCCTTTCATGGCACTGTCCTTCCAGAGTGATCTACACCTGTGAACAAGGGCAACTCACGGCAGCTTCAGCCTGTTTGTATGGAATTTAATGAATGTGTCATTAACTGAAGGTTGCTGAGATTTCTCTTCAAAAAGTTGCATGGTTTTGTGTTTTTGTGCTTATGTGTGTTGTGGGAGGTGAGGTAGAGTTCTGTTTCTCCCACGTGCATGTCCAGTTAGTTCAGCACCAAGTGCTGGAGATGATTCTTACCCTGCAGAAATGCCTTAACACTTGTGTCAAAACAACAAGCTGAGTCCTGGTGGGTCTGTCCCTGGGCTCTGCCGGGGACCTCAATTTGGTGCTGGTCTTTCTTCTAGTACAACACTATCTCAATTACTGCAGCCTTGTAGAAGTCCAGACCTCAGCCAGTCTCAGCTCTCATTATTTCTCAAAATTATTTTGACTATTCCATTCACCTCCACATAAACTTCAGAATCAGCCAATTTCTTGAAATAAGTAAATAACGAAATCCAACCCTGTAGCAGTGTTCAGTAAATCTATCTATACGACTATAGAGGGCAACTTGGCAAATAGTTATCTTGAGTCTTCTCAACCATGAATATGATCTATTTTTCAATTCATTTTAACCCCAAAAATTTCAGCAAATTTTGTAGTTTTCAGGTACGTCATTTAATACGTTTGATGCTATTTTAAGTATTGCTGTTTTTATCATTTTAATTCTGGAGTGTCCACTATTAATATAAGAAATGCAATTGATTTTCATACGTTGTCATTGCATTGAAGGAAATGATTCAATTTACTTATTAATTCCAATAGGTTTTTGTAGATTCCTTGCAAATTTCCTGGTAGATTATCTTGCAGTCTAAGATGGACGGAAGGTTTACTTACTCTTTTCCAATCTATATGCCTCTTATTCATTTTTCTTGCCAGATCAAACTGGCTAGAACTTCAAGTACAACGTTAAAAAGACGTGACTAGCACAGATGTCTTTTCTCACTACCAAATTTAGGAGAAAAGCATTATCGTATTTTACCATCAAATGTGATATAACTGACTTTTTTGTTTATGTTCTTCATAAATTTGGATAAGTTTCATTCTATTTCTAGTTTGTTTAGAGTCTTTTTCTTGGTGAATGGATGTTGGATCTTGCCAAGTATATTTTCTGCATCTTCTAAAATGATAATATTTTCTTTTATTTTTCAGTCAGCCAAGATGATGAATTTCCCTGATTGCTTCTCAGATGACGAGACAAACTTGTAGTCTCAGGATGTGCTCTGCTGACATCACGGATTACTTTTTCCCTGCTCCCCAACTACATGTGTGTATTTACATATATGTATAAAATCAGCAATGCTATACTTATGTACACACACATATACGTGTACATATGTATGATTTCTCTTTACATTTTAAAATATAAGTGCATGTGTGCATAGCCACTTTATTCTTCGTGATATGGCCAACTGGCAATTTATAACTTTTGTCTTTATTTGGCTGTTCTGTATAGATCCTTATAAATTATATTGCTATTTTCCAAGAACTAGGCTACCATATAATCCAAGTTTTTCACTTGCTATAGTTGGTTTATCTCCACCAAATCTCATGTTGAACTTTAGTCCCAATTAGGCCATGGTGAGAGGCGGGGTCTGGCGAGAGGTGTGGCCTGGTAAGAGGCGGAGCCTGGTGAGAGGAGGGGCCTGGTGAGAGGCGGGGTCTACTGAGAGGCATGGCCTGGTGAGAGGGGGATCTACTGAGAGGCGTGGCCTGGTGAGAGGGGCCGCCTGCTGAGAGGTCCTCAGTCACCGCAGCAGGCCCCCTGTGGGCAGGTTCTGCTCCCTCAGAAAGGATTTGCTCCTGAGACAGTCGGTGTTATGCAGGGCCCAGCTTTCTCCACGCCTCCCTGTCACTTCCTCCCTAGTCACATGTTGGCTCTGCACACACCAGCTGCCCTTCCTCTCTCAATGAGTGGAAGCACCTAAGGCCCTCGCCAGGCACAGGTGACTCTGAGCTGGAACTTCCCCCAGCGCCATCACAAGCCAGATCAACCTCTTTTCTTTGTAAACTGCCCAGGCTTAGGTGTTCTGACAGAGCCGCACTAAGACATCACTCCTGGGCATTTACCCAAAATAAAGCACATGTCTTCTCAAAGACTTGCACATGAAAGTTCATTGCACCTTCACTGTCCCGGGTGGAGCAGGAAGCCCCCAGACCCCTCTGACAGGTGAACGGCCAGGCTGGCCGGGCAGCAGGGTGCCCCCACCACGGGATAAGCTCAGCTGCCAGAATGAAGAGCTGCAGACCCCCAGAGCGACAGGAGCAGATCTCTGAGAACAAACCCTGAACCGTGAGGCTCAACATACAGATAGTTCCCCAAGAGACGAAACCACAGATGTGGAGCCTGTTGACACTTGCCCACTGATGAAGAGAGGGCTGTGGAGAACGCAAAACGGCTTTCCAGGCATGGGCAGCACCAGGGGTCCTCACGGTGACAGAGATGCTCTCCATCTGGCCCCTGCCCACATGGTGTCCAGACCGAGACGTCACAGATGTCACACTGTCATTTTGCAGGTGTCACCACTGGGGGACTTCACACAGGGCGATCGGGCTTCTACTGTTCCACAGAACCCTATCTGAGCCTACAGTTATCTCAAATGATGATTTTACTTTAAAATATCATTCAGCTTCTTTCTTGCCTCTATGATACTTTTATTGCTGTTTATCCAGAGGGCTCTTACATTCCACTCTCTGACTCAGGAAGCGTTAGTAACACCAACAAAACACAGGGAGAAAACTGCAGTCTGGAATCACGATTCCTCCATGTGAAATGCACTTTCCTCTAGGGGTGGATAAGAATTTTGTTTTATTCCACCTTTTCTGAATGTTTATCATACTATGTTTGGGCATGTATTTCTTTGACTTAATCCTGGTTGAGAGTCACCAAATTCCCGAACCCCTGTGTTCCCATCTTTTTCCCTGGTTATTTCCTCCCATTTTTAAAAGCTCTGCGCCCTTTCTCCAGCTCTGGGTCTCTGCTGTCGTGGGTTCTTGGGGTTCTGTCACATTGTCTCACGGTGCCCTGGGATCGGTATGTGCACTTTAAT
Organism: Loris lydekkerianus; assembly: GCA_963574355.1. Classification (NCBI taxonomy): domain Eukaryota; kingdom Metazoa; phylum Chordata; class Mammalia; order Primates; family Lorisidae; genus Loris; species Loris lydekkerianus. Next base: position 12,621 of record CAUYPK010155442.1, read on the forward strand.
ATCTTTTTCTTTCTGCCATTCAGAAGATAGTTTTCATTGATCTATTTTTAAGTCAATTTCTCATTCAACTGTCACCTCCATTGTAGTCCAGAGTCTCTGCTGCTATTTTTAAATTTTGGTCATTGAAGACTCTAGTTTTTAAACTTCTGTTTGACTTCCCTCCTCTTCCTCTCTGCTGATATGCACTCTGCTGTCTGTTCTGAGTGCTCACCCTTGCTTCCCAGAGCACCTGACAAGGGCCCTGTGACGTGTCCCTCTAATTCCAAACGCTCTTCCTTCTTGGCCTTTGCTTCTGCTCTTTCTTTTTTCTTTTCTTTTCCTTTCCTTTCCTTTCTTTTCTTTTCTTTTCTTTTCTTCCTCTCCCTCCCTTCCTTCCTTTCTTTCTCTCTTTCTTTCTTTCTGTTTTTTTTTTTTTTTTTGACAAAGCATCTCACTATTTCTCTCTCAGTAGAGTGCCATAGCATCACAGCTCACAGCAACCTCAAACTTTTGGGCTCAAGCGATTCTTTTGCCTCAGCCTCCCAAGTACCTGGGACGACAGGTGCCCACCACAACACTTGGCTATTTTTGTTGTTGTTGTGGTTGTCATTGTTGTTTAGCAGGCCCTGGCCAGTTTTGAACCCGCCAGCCCTAGTGTGTGTGGCCGGCGCTGTAACCAATGAGTACAGGTGCCAAACCTGCTCATTCTTTTCTTTACTTGTAGTTGAGTTTTATTTTCCCTAGCACTTAGTATGCTGAGCTATTTTACTCTGTGGTCTGGTGATTGTAGACATTATATTATGCAACTCTGGGCCTTTTCTGGCATAAGCAGAAGGTTGGTTTCTGCCCACTTGTTTTAATAGACAATCAACCAGATCAGCCCCAAGCCTCTGGCTCCATCCTGCCTCCTGGGAACCGTGATTCCAATTCCAGCTTTCCAGGTTTTGCACTCAGATCAATTCAGATCAACCCTGTGTCCTCACTCTGTGGCCAGGCTAAGGCTGGGTAGTGGTCCCCTGCCCTCTACCCATGATCTGTGGTTTGCTCTTCTGGTCTGCAGGTTGCAGTTCTGTGGGAAACCTAGACCTTCCCACAGCCCTACTATGTGCTGCCCTCTCCCAAGCCCTCCCCTCCTGTACCTGCTGACGCCTCCTAGTTCCCTGAAGCTGCCCCCGCCTGGCCCTGAACAGAAAGTCAGGGTCTTAGGGGCCCGGCCTGACCCTGCCATGTGCCTCCTAGTTCCCTGAAGCTGCCCCCGCCTGACCCTGAACAAAAAGCCAGGGTCTTCGGGGCCCGGCCTGACCCTGCCATGTGCCTGCAGTGGCTGCATTCTCACCTGATCTGAGCACCAGGGGGACAGAAAAAGGAACAGAGTGTGCAGTGGACGTAAGCTCAGGGTAGCAGGTGCCTGCCCAGCCACCCTCGATGACAAGCTGGCTGCAGTCTCCTGTGCTATGTGTCCTGCTGGCTGAGAAGGAGGAAGAGGGGTAGGTTTTTCTCCCACTCTGTCCAAGCCTTTCCCGCATCCCGAGAGCAGAAAGCCACAGCTCGTTTGGACACCTCTGCACCCAGGCGAGGCGATGCTGGGGGAAAACTGGCAGACTCACTGCTCCCTGGCATCTTGTTAGAACCTTGAATTCTGCCATTCCCACCAACCCGTGTGCTGTTGTCTACTCTCCAACCCCCGGGAGCTGCTCTGAGCCTCACGTTGGGCAGGCCCTGCTGCACCCGGGCACCGGGCCCTCGGGCCTGCCACTGCGGCTCGTCAGCGGGTCCAGCCTGGTTTTCATTTCCCTGCTGGTGAGGAAGGCTGAACGTCACTTCCGGTGTTTAATGGTGATTTGCATTTAGTTTTTGTGTTCATTCTTGCAGCTCATTTTTCCAAGTGGATCAGTCTTTTTCACCGTTATTTAAAATATAAACGTGTGTTTCTATATTGAGGACAATGACACTTAGTCTGTGACACCCCAGGGCATCTCCCTGCTTGTTGCCTCCATCTTACTTTGCCTGTGGCATTTTTGCCCCGCAGTGGAGTCTTCATTTCAGTTTTTTATTAAGTAATCCTGTATGTTGGAGCCACACTCTTCGTATTTTCTTCTGGTCTTTGTTGCTCTGTTGGTTTAGTGCATTTCTCAGTAGCTTAGAATTTATCTCCAGGGACGTGTGAGAGAGGACCCACCTCATCTTCTCACGTGGTCATCAGGTTGGCCAGCGCTGCCCGCACAGGCCTTCTTGCCTATCTAAGATGTTGTCTTTATTACATACGAAATTGTTATGTCTGGTTGCATCCATTTCTGGATTTTCTAATTTTCTGTCATTAGTTTATGCCTATACTGACACCTCATTGTTATAATTGCAGAGAATGAACGAGATGTTTTAGTATGTGACAAGTTAGCCTCCCCTCACTGCACCTTTATTTAAATGTTTTTCTTGCTACTTCTGTTTTTTGGTTTTTATTTTAATCCCTTGATAAACTGCAATCAGCTTACCCACCTCTGTAAACAATGAAACAAGAAAAACAAAAACGGATGGAATTATGCAGGGACTTAAGGAACAACTAACATGTAATTGAAATTCCTATTATCTCTTTTTCTTCAGGTTTGTTTTTGTATGATTGCTTCATTTTTATATGAGTCATGTTAAATTAATTGATTTAGTCTAGATTACAGTGGCTGTCACTGCAGAAACAAGACGCACAGACCCTGGTGAGATATTTCTTTCTCTTCTCAGAGAAGTGGAATAAACAAGGGCTTTGTGGCCACAGATTTTCTCTGACTCTGCAGGTGTCACCCCCGATTGCCGCGTGGGTGAGTCTCTCAGGCTCTCTGTGTCCCCATATGTGGATCAGCTAATGCCCCTGTCCTCCTTCCAGCCAAGTCGTCCTCCTGGGCCAGTGGGAGGATCCAGTATGTCCTCCGATCTTTTCCATCATCTCACCCAGTCCTAAGGCTTTTGAAGCTACACTTTCAAATCAGACCCTGTTGGGAAGAGCACAGCGAGGTACTGGGTGTGCCTTCCTTTGCAGCGTAGATGGATTCTGCCTCCACAGCCAAGGTTAAAATTCATAGACGAAGTTTTAGGTTGGAAGCTGATATTCTGTTACTTGGATCCTTACTTCTGAAGGAGAAGGGACGTGCCCTCACATAACTGGATTCTCAGCTGGAGAAGGAGCTGCCCGAGCTTCACTTTGCTTTCCCAGCGCCCCAGCGACAGCTGCACCAAAGCCACACAGTTGCACTGTCAAGGCTCTTCCATTTGCTCCCAGATGATATTCCCACATGCAGATAGGAAAGGGGGCGCAAAAAAACAGTGATTCAGGATTTATTTAGAATACGATTAAACATGCTCATTATCTATAACTTAGTGAAAACCCCCTAGTGTTTTCATTCAGTGAATACTGATAAAGGCAATTTCACACAAGTCCCTGTGCCAGGTGCTGGGGGCAGGGAGTTGTCATAAAATCCACGTAGATGCCCCAGCGGCCCGCGGTCCCCGCATTCAAGCAGGAAGGCCGAGCTGCCTCAGAGCCGTGTGGCTGGCTCCCCCTCTGCCCATCATTTCCTGTCCATCCCCTTGATCCTTTGCTGTGTTCATGTCTGTTGTGCACACGCTGTGTGAGGTTGTCCGGGCCTGGGCTCTGTGTCCAGCTTTAGGATCTGCAGTTTTAAGACAGTCACTCTGAAAGGCAATCCCAGGACACCTGTGAGCGTGAGGTGACCAGGCCTTGCTGAGGGCTCAGAGGGGCTCTGGTGGGCACAGAAGTGTAAGTGGGGGACAGGATCTCAGGCTCTGAGCTCACAGGGAATGTGGGAGCCCACCCTGAGCAAGCCTGGCCTGGGGGCTTGCGTGCCACTGGGGCGGCTGAGACCAGGCTACGTCTGTGGGCATGAGAAGTGCCACGTCCAGCACCGGCTCTCTGGGTTGAGGGACCTCTCCAAGGCTCAGACCTGTAGGATGGTCAGCCTGCCCAGCCAGAAGGCCTGCTGCTTTCCCCCCATCTGTTAAACCTGCCGAACATGCTGCCAGAGGTGTGCCTCCTGCAGGTCCCTGGGCTTCTATCTGGGGAGGGGACAGCACTCTAGGAGCACTGGAAGCTGATGGCAGAGGGACAGGGGCCCCGCTGGGTGTGGAGACTGTGGGAGCACAGTGGGGCAGGGCACCCCAACTAGTGGGACACAAGGAGAGGGGCAGGGGCCTCAACCTCCACCTTGTCTTCCAGTCCTTTTATGTCCAGCATAGCGTTCTACCCAGATAGACTCCCAGCTCCCTCTGCAAAACTCTTGAAACCCTCGTGTAAATATTTACATGTGCACAGATGCCGGAGATGTGATGATTGCCTTTAGGGAGGGCTGCTTCACCACAGCCTCAACCAAGAATATTGAGAGGGACACCTGGGTCTGCCGCCTGGCAATGGCCTGGGCAGGTGAGCAAAGACACAGACGCTGCAGCTGCTCCTGTGCCGTGTCCACCATGGAGGGCGGCGGGTGGCCTGAGGAGGGGCTCTGCAGCCCAGGGGAGGGGGCCCAGGTTGGGCCCAGCTCTGGTCTTCCCTGGAAATGACCAAACCTCACAGCCTCAGGGTTTTAGCAAAAGAAAAGTCTGTCCATGACACACGTCTCCCAGACTGTGCTGAAAATTAAATGAACTAACACAGAAAGGCCATCAGAGTCTGCCCACAAGAAGTCGCTGTCCACAGCCCACCGTCAGGGTCTGCCCACAAGAGGTGGCTGTCCACGGCCCACAATCAGGGTCTGCCCACGAGAGGTGGCTGTCCCAGACCCACTGGCTCTATCTACAGGACACTGTTGATCAAGCCACTTTTGGCCTATTTTGGAGCTGTCAGGGAGGACCAGGGCTCAAGATCCAAGAGGGCCAGGCGTGCAGGCGAATCTGCAGCGTGTGACTCACATATGTATATGCTCACGTGTCCGTGTGTGCAGACATGTGCGTGTGTGAGTGTGCAGTCATGGTGCTCTGTGGGTGGAGAAGGATGAGCTTTCTGGATGTGCCCAAGCTGAGGAGCCGTGGGCCTGGCTGTCCCTTGGCCTCAGGAGTTGCAGGCAGGGTGCAGGTGAGCACGTAGACCCCTCTGGTTGGTGGTGGCTTGGACACGGCCTTGACACGGCCTCATGGGGCACTTTGCCTGCTGGCAAATCTCAGCAGTGTCACTTCTCTCTATTAGAAAATGAAAATTAGTACAGAAGAAACTCTCCAGCCCATGGGATCTCTGGGGAGAACAGGCTTGCTGTGTCCTTAATGGGTGTAATGGAATCTGGGGCTCGCTGAAAAGGAATGGGAAGAATGAGGGTCATGTGCTGGATGGGGCTGAGCCTCCTGGCCCAGAGAGCCCAGCAGCAGATAACGACAGAACAACTTGCAAGTTGAAGGCAGGGACAAGGAAAGCGGCCCGGGGAGGCTCCCCCAGCCCTCTGCACAAGGACAGTGCCAGCAGACCACATTGTGGTTTCCATCCTAGAAGCAACATTGTGTGTGAGAGGAGAGAAGCAAAGAGGGAGGGAAACGGTGAGGAGAGGGAGGGAGGAAGCTGTGGTCTCTCCAGGGGCTTCACAGGGTGGAGGGCGAGGACACTGCTTCTGCCATCAGCCCTGGACAGAGGACCCGGGGTCTGAGGAAGCAGAGCTCAAGCCAGGCCACTTTCCCCTGTTCCCTGGGGCTGCTGTAGCACAGAGCAACCGACTGGGACCACGTGAGGACAATGGCAGAAACTCCCAAGTCTGGAGGCAAAAGTCTGAGGTCAAGGGGTCGCAGGGCCAGGCTCCCTCCAGGGGAAGGTCCTTCCTGCCTCCCCAGATCCTGGTGGTGGCTGACGTCCTGGACATGTGGCTGTGTCATTCCACCTCTGCCTCCAGTGACCGCTCCCTCCACCTGTGCCAACTTGTCATCAAGACGCCTGTCAGCTGCTCATTGGTCACCCACGGACGACCCAGGCAGAACTCACCTGGAAATCCTTAACATAATCACATCCATAAGGATCCTCTTCCCAGTAGGGTCCCGCTCACAGGTCCCCAGGGGCTGTGTCTCTTGGCGGCCACCACCAGCCCACTGCACGGGGAGTCGGCCTTTCCTCATGTCCTGCTTTCTCCTCTGGAAACAACAGTGTGACACGTGGCTTGCAGAGAGGGCTGAAGGATGGGCACCTGCTTACCCTCAGCCCCAGCAGGGATTGGTATATCCTTTTTTTTTTTTTTTTTTTGTAGTTTTTGGCCAGGGCTGGGTTTGAACCCACCACCTCTGGCATATGGGGCTGGCACCCTACTCCTTTGAGCCACAGGTGCCACCCGGATTGGTGTATTCTTAAACCTTGGGTCATTCCCAAAAGATTCTGTGCCTTATCCCACCTGGGACAGCCTTTGTCCTGAGAAAGACTGAGAGTTCAGCCAAAGGGGGACATTTGCACTGGGGGCCTTGCTGGCTCCTGCAGATGCTGAGGGAGGGTAGCGTATGCTGGGCAGGGCTCCTGTGTGTGCCCCGTGCCGAGGCCTTTTCCGAAAACCCCTGGGAGACAGTTGTCCCTGTGACTGAGAAAGGTGTCAGCTGCCTGTCCGCCCCAAAGGTTAGAGCAAAAGAAATGAGGAATAGATTAAATACTCAGACTAAGTGTTCAGCATTAGCATAACATGCTTTGAATGTTTGACAATCTTGTTTCCAAAGAATGATGTCAAGACAGTCTGATTCACTGTCTGGACATTTTTATTGCTTCTTGTGCTCCAGGCTGTCCTGGGATTCCTCCAACTGCACTGCGCTCTCAGAAAGTCCTCCCGGCATGGGCGATCTGGCTGTTCTCTGGGCAGGTTGTCTAGAGGTTTGAGAGGCTGGGCCCAGGCTAACGAGTGTCTGGTGGGTGAGGGAGTGGGGGTACCAGGGCCAGGACCCTGCCCACCAGGGCCTGGAGATTTCTGCAAATGGCAGAGCCCGTTACCTGGCTGTTGGGGTGGATTCAGAGGCCTCACCCTGAGCACAGGCCTGGGGTGTGCTCATCCTGCCCACCTGGACCCCCACCTGGGAGCCTGCACCTGCCACTGGTGGGGGAGATGCAGCTGGGGCCACGTGCAGACTGCTGGCTCGCCCCCCACCCCCACCCCCGGAGGCTGGGCTGCTCACCCCAGACTTCATTGATCCCAAGTCAAAGGCCTTGGGAAGCCCCCTCTGTTGGGGCTGCAGTTGTTGTTTTTTTTGGGGGGGGGGGGTTTCCCCCATTTTTTTTATTAATATTAAATCATAGCTGTGTACATTAATGAGATCATGGGGCACCATACACTGGTTTTATAAATAGTTTGACATATTTTCATCACACTGGTTAACATTGCTTTCCTGGCATTTTCTTAGTTATTGTATTAAGACAATTATATTCTACATTTACTAAGTTTCAGATGTACCCTTGTAAGATGCACCGCAGGTGTAATCCCACCAATCACCCTCCCTCTGCCCACCTCCCCCCGCCCTCGCCTCCTTCTCCCCCCGCCCCAGATTCGTAGGTTATAACTGGGTTATAACTTTAATATGAAAAACATAAATAAGTTTCATAGTAAGGCTGAGGCTGGGCAAGGGACTTGAAGAGAAACTTCATATGAAAAAATGGTCATCATCTTTAATCATCAGAGAAATGCAAATTAAAACTACCTTGGGATACCATCTAACTCCAGTAAGATTAGCCCATATCACAAAATCCCAAGACCAGAGATGTTGGCGTGGATGTGGAGAAAAGGGAACACTTCTACACTG
>CAUYPK010155449.1:0-19781 GCA_963574355.1 Loris lydekkerianus
AAGGCCCGGCCTGAAACTGCCTCTACCTAGATACAGCCAATGTGGTACCATGCCACTGGCCCGACCCTGTCACTCACCTCTTCCCCCGCCTTCTTTCCCTGCCCCTTCTCCGCAATAAAAAAATAAATAAATTCAAAAAAATAAATAAATAAATAAAAATAAAAAATAAAAAAAAAATAAATAGTTTCACCCCCCCCCAAAAAAAAAAAAAAAAAAAAAAAAAAAAAAAAAAGAAGCATTTTTAACCTCAGGATGTGTTCCTGAACCCTGGCTGTCTCAGTTGACCTTGTGCTTAGAGACAAGTGCTCATAGCTTCAAGTTGCTTGTGGATGGGTCTGATTTAGAGCCATGCTGAGATGGTATTTTAGCAATATGTATTATTGATCACCAGGGCAACTGACTTAAAAAACCTGTAATGTATAAAAACAAATTATTATTTATTTTTTTTGAGACAGAGCCCTGGAAAAAATGCCATGGCATTCTCATTGCTCATAGCAACCTCAGTCTCTTTGGCTCAAGAGATCCTCTTGCCTCAGCCCCCTTGCCTCAGCCCCCTGATTAGGGGGACCACAGCTGTCCACCCGCCACAAGGGTGGATATTTTAATTTTGTTTTTGTTTTTGTTTTTTGGTCTACTTTTAATAGAGTCAGGGTCTCTTGTCAGGCTAGTTTTAAACACTTAAGCTCAAGCAATCCACCTGCCTCAGCTTCCTGGAGTGCTAGGATTACAGGTGTTTATTATTATTTCTTAAGAAAAACAAAAAAATTTTTCAAAGACTCCTTTGGTAGTGGTAGGTTAATCCCAAGCTATAAAAAAAGATAGTATTTTATTTTCTGTGGTTTTATACTGGGACTATGGGTTTATTTATTCTTTTGTCCTTTAAGATTTGCTGTGACATAAATCAGTTCATTCCTAGAGACTGTTAAGTAAGCATAAATATCTTACCTGCAGTTAAGGCAGTTCCTGCTGTACCTAAATGCCTTGGGTTAGAACACATAGATGGAAGCATTAGGGCTTCTTCAAGTGTGGCCTGGTGAGGGACTTAAAAACACCCAGTCAGTTTTCACTTTGGTATAAAAATAGAATTCTTCATTAAGAAAATTTAAATTAAAAAAAGAAAATTTAAATATTTAACAATGTATTATCATTAGAAACTCAGATAACTATGTAGATATCGGTTGAGAATTACAGAAACACAAATATTAAAGTGCACATCAGTAATCACGTTTAGTGGCAAATCTGGATTCCAGTCATAGATTCTTGCCCTTCTCGTGCTATTATTTCTACGCTGTAGTTTTGCTGCTGAGTTTTTAAAAATCTTTCTTTCTTTCTTTCTTTTTTTTTTTTTTTTGTTGCAGTTTGGCCGGGGCTGGGTTTGAACCTGCCACCCTCGACATATGGGGCCGGTGCCCTACTCACTGAGCCACAGGCGCCACCCTTAAAATCTTTTTTTAATGCTCCTGGTCAGTGTATCAGCTAACTAGTCTCTTTGTGTTTAACAAAGAATTGCTATTGATAGCAAGTGTTTCTCTTTTTCTCTGGCCTTTCCCCCTCTCTCTAAAACTAAACATATGGATGCTATGATTATCTTCCTTTTGGCCAATAACTATCTATCTACATTTAATTACTGTGTTCTAGCTTCCTCTTCCCTCATCAATATTCAATTCATGTTGAACAACTTATTCGTGTAGCTCTTAAGAGTTTTTCTTTTTTTAAATATTCTCTTTCTGTTTACTGAATCTGCCATATTTTTAAAAGAGATATCTATCTCTCCATCCATTCATCTACATGTATCTCATTTTGCTTCAAAAATAATTTAAGGCAGGCTCTTAGCAGAGTATGGTATTTTTAATCTGTAAGTTTCAAAATATAAGTTGAATGTAAGTCAAATGATAGCTTCTTATGACAGATTAGCTACTTGTCTCGAATTTTCAAGTAAAATTTGAGGCAAGATATCTCATAATTCAAAATTAAAAAATAACCTTATAAAAAGTGAATTTTTATTAGTAAAACACCTGTACGTCTTAACTCAATAGGAAAATGAATAGAACCCAAACATAAATATAACACTTTTGTTTTGTAAAGGATGTATCGACTTTTGATTGGATGAGGTAAAAATTGTAATTATTTTTTAAAAACATTTGAAATCAGAGGATTAGTGAATGAAGTGATTTAAGAGGGAAATTAATAGCAAAATGGTGATTGATTATTGCAAAGACAAGTGAAAACTGCACAAAGAAACTCTGGTCAGTTCTCAGAAGGTAAAAGAATTTAGCCCAGAGCAGCAGGAGCAGCGAAAAATGGATGTGTCAGACAATTGTACCTGGCATATGGCCACAGAATAACGTTTAATTGCTTGCCATGTAAGTAAGCAAATATGTCTGTCCTTGAGAGGAATATTGATTAGGTGAAGGTATTTAGTACAATAATTTGAGCTGACTAACTCTTTTCCTCTCTAATCATACCAGTGCTGCTTAAAAAACAAAAAAAAAATCTCATTTAAACAATGGATATAGAATCTGATAGGTTAAAAACTGCTACTGTGATGGAAATATAGCCACAGATAACCAGTACTACTGGTTACAGCACAGTGTACATAATCATTTAGCAAAATCTATCATTGCCTGTAGAAGAAAATGTAATTTATTAATATGTATAATGTATAAAATACATATTGTGAATTAGCATGCATAATATATGAAAACTTGTATGGACTATATTATCTAGGGCATGAACTAAAAATTCTTAATGAAACTGTACTTAAGTAATTTATGCTCAAGACAAAGCAACACTTGCTTGTAGATAACTTATTTATGCTTATCACCTAGCGTCAAGCTAGCTTTTTTCCAGTCTGACTTAGCTGAAATAAGGGAGGGCCTCACCTACAGTCACAGCTTCTTTCCTTCTTTCATCCAGTGGCATCCCATGACTTCCCAGTGGAGATGATGAACTTGCCTTGACCAATGGCTTTTCCTGTTGCCAGCTAATCCCTGGTTATTTGTGGATCCAATAAAAGAGCAATCGGAGAAGTGGAATCCTTCCAATTTCTGAGCCTGGTGCTATTCATCATTTCCTAAAACCATTTAATACTTAGCACCCAGAAAATTGTCCATTAAATTATGACAGAAAAGTAATTCCATCCCCTCTCTTTCCAGTCACTTTAGCCCTGGATTTAGTCATTTGAATCGTAGAACAAAAAATCAAATAGGCACGTGAGAAGAACAGCAGCATTTGTGTGACGATGACTCTACTTGTCACTTCTCTAAATGGATGTTTCTAAATGTGGTGAGGAATCTGTATGATAGGCAACTCAAGCAAATGTAAACATGTGAAACAATATCAGGGTTTCGTTCCTACTTCCACTTAATGCTGGTTCAAAATTATATGAAAATGAATAGACTGAAAATCAAAATGTCTTGATCCATTTAGGCTGCCAAGATAAAATACCATAAAATGGATGGTTAATAAACAACAGAAACTCACTTTTCTCGGTTGTGGAGGCTGAAAGTCCAACATTATGGTACCAGCCTGATCAGATTCTTTGGGACAGCAGGTTGCTGACTTGTGATCTCATGTGGTAGAAGAGGGTTAACTAACTCTCTGTGGTCCCTTTTGTAAGGAAACTCATCCCTCTTACAACCTAATCACTTCCCAAAGGCCCTCTTCTTCGAACCTTCCATTGAAATTCAGTCTGAACACATGACTTTTGGGAAGGACACAAACACTCACACGGTCCTATGCCTCAAACACAGGTCTTCTCTGAGAGCCAATGACTCTTGGTTGTCCCTCAGATTCAATTTTCATCTCAAACCTTGAGGAAAGAATGGGCATCTTATACCTTCCAAAGTTTTTGGTTTACTTCATTTGTGGGTCAATCTCCTATCTTTTTACTGTAGTCTGTTATGTCCACCATCCCAAAGCATTTGTGTTTACTCTCATTCCATGGGTTGAAGTTTACAATAAATTTTTTTATGTTATCTGGTCAGAACCTGTCTTCTGAGAGCATGCTGACAGTTGTGAAGGAAAGTAACTTTTGCCTTTAGTTTTTTTATGCTAAAAAGAAAGCTAGTAAGTCTGAAAGGGTCATTTTCTCCCCATTTCCTGATAAATTAAGAGGAACATCACTGATTTTATTCATTAATCAGCAATTGGTAAGTCCACTAAAAATGGGTGGACCTGTAGTGATCTCTGGAATAACATCAGAAGTGACTGGCTCGTGTGGCTCTCTAAGGACTTCCTACTATGTCAGATTACTAGGGAACATAGGGAGGGCACACGGACAGGATGGGGAGAATAAGAAAGAATTGTCCTGAATTATAAATGCAAGATTTTCAAAAAGCACAAGGAATAGAAAACAAAAATATGAATTGGGGTTTATTTGGATTGTACAATCCTCATCCTCAGATTTTTGCTGAATACTTTGCCATCTTGGCCAGGGCATGTTATTCGAGGACGAATGGCGGAATCAGCTAAGAATGCTGCTTGTACGGTAGGACCAGGGACGAAGCCCAAGAAGGCTGTGCCAGTTCATGGACGTTAAAACAAGTTTGCATATAAAACAAGAAACCATAACTAATTAATACCAGGCAGGTGGTCTTGATGGAAATTTGAAATCCAAGCCAGGTCTGCAGGGAATACGGACTTGGCAGACAAAACTTTAACTGAAATGATTTCCCAAGGCCCGCCAAGTGAGCCTTGAGCCAATTGCCCTTACAGAAAAGCTTCCTGTGCCAGTCATTTCTGGGAAAACTGAGCCAAGGACAAATGACTGTAGTCCTTAAAATGAGTGTGATTACATTAAGATTTCAGGGCATTAAGATTTATAAGAGCCAAAGTGGGATCGGCATGGATGCTGCTCTGTGAGCATTTATTAATAACAGGGAGGACCACGGGGAGGGGTTGGCTGAGCTCTCAATAAGAGACGAGAGGAGCAGAGAGGAGATGGAACAAGCTGGAGTTGAGAAGAGGAAATATTTAGAGCCCTATAGAGAGCCAGAGCAAAATCAGATACCAATAAGGATTGAACTGTCTTGAGAAACAGCCAGAATAGCTGAAGTGTTGGGAGTGAAAAGTAAGTTTTACTGCCATATGATCGTCAAGAGAATGAAGGCTGAGAGGGTGAGAAGAAACAGAGAAGTGGAGAGAAGGGGGTTGTCTGAGGTGTGATTTCTATCACGGTGCCACGGTGAGATGACTCAGCAATGCACTGCTGCTTGGCCTGCCCTCGCTCCTGGAGGGGCCATAAAATAGTGGGAGGGCCGTCCTGGATGGGCCCTTGGAGATGATCTGGTTCACCACCCGCACTTTATAGCTGGAGGAGCTGCAGCCTGGAGGGGAAGGGTCTCACCAAAGGCCATCCCGTGCATTCTTTAGCAGAGTCTTCCAAACCCGAGTCTTCACTCTGCATTTGTTGCCCTTTCTCTCTCCAGTCAAGCTGATGCTGTTCCTGCTCCTTACAAATTAATTCACCTTATTTGTATTTAAATTAAAGGTAAATGGAAGTTTCGGAGAAAGCTACAGCTTGGATAGCAATCAAAACAAGGGCCGGATAATTTCCACGAATAGATATGGATTTGAAACGAGTAAGTTCTAAGTAGTCCACGCTGTTCTGAGCTAACAGCAGCACATTGCAACATGGCTCTTTTTTTTTTTTTTTTTTTTTTTTTTTTTTTAGAAAGATTTTACTTTTTCCAATTATGAAAAAAAATGAGTATGGTCATCATAGGAACTGGAAAAAAAAGGCTTTTTGAAATTAACACTTGTAATTCTACTACTACTGAGCAATAACTATTGCTCTTAATATTTCCTTCCGATTTGTCTAAGTATATGGTATTTTATAAAAAATTATATGTATAATTTTTAAAAATCAAGTTTTTGAGTTATTTATGTAACAAAATGAACCTGTTTTCAGGGACTACCTTGAATTCTGGCGAGTGCAATTAACACCCCCTTAGTTACTCCTGCCTCCAAGAATAACTCCCTGCCGTCTGGCTGCACACGTCTCCAGTGCCCTGGAAGCCTCTGGTTCTTTCCTGGGCCTTAGTCTCTCTCCACCTCAGGTTCTGCCTGCGTTTCTCTGTCTGTCTCTGTGGCTCTCTTTGCTTCTCGTCTTCCATGTTCCATAAGGTCTTCATATAGAGAAATCATTGGCAGCCTTTCTCTCCTCTGTTAATTTAAATCCAGAATTCTCTCTGTGTGGCCTGGTGGTGTGGAGATGAGGGGAGAGGGAAAGGAGACAGGCTTTGTCACATAACTAAAAATGGTAGGCATTTTGCTTATCAAAAGATAGTTTTGCTCCTTAAGAGAAGGGCTTCCTCTTTCTTATGCACACTATGGAAATATTTGGGTATTTAGTCTTTCCATCCAAAAACTTGGTATTTTTTCAAGCTGGTTTGATTTCTTTTTTTCAGAAACAATCATTTTTTTAATTCCCTTTTTTACTCCTACATCACAGTCTCACTGCCACCCTCTTATGACTTCCAGTCTGCCTTTTCTGAGGGCCTGCCTTAAGGATTTCAGAATTGCCTGAGCAGCTCTTAGAGTCATGGAAGCCAATTCTTTGCAGCAAATCTCGTTGTATGTATCTCTGTTTCTCTGGTTGAGCTCTGATTGGCTGAAGGGGGAAGAAACTCATCCAAGCCATACAGTTTATATATGGCAAGGTGGGGCCACCACTGCTCTCTCTGTTCTCCCTTCCTGTGCTTCAGTGGTGACGCACCTCCCCGTTCAGCTGCTGCTCTCCTCCCTAACCCACCGTCCTGGGTCCTACTGCATGTCATGCTTGATGTTGACTCTTTGTTGAGTCACAACATAGAGAAGAAACGTATCGTTTGTCATGTGTTTCTGTTAAATGCAAGTGTCTTCCCAAACAGCTTAGGATTTGGCTCACATTCTTTAATGAATGTCTAGCCATTGATTAGCTTACTAATTTTTGTGGATAATTTATTGCATCAAGGTAAAGAATTTTCTGAATCCTTTGTTAGCGTGAAATTAAAATTTCCTATGATTATGCAATGTGATTTGTTTTAATTAATTTTATAACCGTATGTATTTTGCTTCCCCATATGGTGAGACTCTTACTGGATATGGTTCCTTAAGGGAGTATTCCTCAAAATTGTGAGAATGATGGGGACCCTAAATTTTTTAAAATGGGAAATTTGAGGTATTTCCTACCCTCAAAAGGCTTTCTTTAGAAAATCATTAGGGAAGGGGTTATCACCGAAGCCTGGGAGTCTCAGGATTTCAATAGTTAAGGAATGGCTCAGTGCCTGTAGACAGTGGTTATGGTGCCAGCATATACCAAGAGTGGCAGGTTCGAACCTGGCCCAGGCCAGCTAAACAACTGCAACAAAAAAATAGTTGGGCATTGTGGTGGGTGCCTGTAGTCCCAGCTACTTGGGGGAGGCTAAGGCAAGAGATTTGCTTAAGCCCAAGAATTTGAGGTTGCTATGAGTAGTGATGCCATGGCACTCTACCAAGGGCAACATAGTGAGACTCTGTCTCAATAAAATAAAATAAAATAAATAGTTAAGGAATAGATTTCAACTTATCAGATGTGGTGGCCCCTCTGAATAAGAAAGTTCCTTTTTTTTTTTTTTTTTTTTTTTACAACACATTTATGATATTGAACTGAGATTCATTACCAATGTAATTGGCTACATACACACATGAAAACAACAATAACAGTAATATAAAGCCTTAACTAAAATGAAGCCAAAACTAAAGGAAAGCAATTTACAATAAAACAATGCTTTTTTTCTGAATTTAAATATGTAGACATGGCTATGTGAGAAAATTTAATTAAGGAGTCAAATGTTTGCCTGATGCTGGGGTCTCCGTCAATGCCATAGGTATATCCATGGGCTAGAGAGATGCCTAGTAATGGTGCCTTGGCTAATAAGAGTGATGCAATTAGTGATGTGGTTTTCTAATATATATAACGAACAATTCTTGAACTATACTATAGTACATTAAGATAGTGCAAAAGTACTTTGTGTTCAGTATGAAGTTGAGTTTTAGGCTCAGAAAATTAAAATGTTTTTGTAAGCACCCGATAGTAGAAAATGTTTTTTGCCCAGAGGCATTTAGTAAGTACTTGCCTGACTGTGTGAAAGTTTTTCATCTCTGTGAAGTTGCATAGAATATTTGCAAGTTGTGCAGAATAAGAGACAATCGTCAATTGAGGAGGACTTCTGTAGACATTGCAGGAAGACCAATATTTGCTCCATAGAAGCCAGTAGTGCTCCTAATTATTGTCAGAACCCAAAAGCCACCACCATCGATTTCTAAGTTGCCTCTTTTGGTGATACTGTTTAAAACCACAGAATTAAGTAATGATATGGGAACCATATGTCCAGTGGATGCCAGGGGAACCCCAGTCACAGAAATGATGCCTTAGACAGTGGAGATGGGGTAGGCCCAGTTAAGGGACTGTCTGCCTTAAAGTTTGCACATGATAGTGTGGACAGAGCACTGAAGGAAAGGATTGCCACTCAGGCTTTGGAAAGGTGTGTGGAATGAGGGCACAGTCACCACCACTCACCAGGACCTTTGTGTGTGTTAGAGAAAGGCAGCCCCTTTGGGGAAAATAGTTAGAATAGGGACCCTGTCTGATAGATAATAAAGTTTGTGTCTGCTCACTCAACTTAGCAAGTGGAGCGCTGGCTGCTTTTCAGTCTCTTCTCCTGACTCCTTAGCCCAAGTGCCTCTTTGCAGGTTGTCCAGATGAGACAAAAATCAAGGGCTAAGATCAAAAGACAAGTTTTAGACTGACCAGGTAGGTGAAAGGCTCAGGATGGCATAGACAACTTTACATTTTTCTGGGCAAGTTAATCACAATCATTATAAGACAACTTGTGAGTAGGAATGGAATTAAGAAATGAATATAAACAAATAAAAGTAAGTACACTCATATGCTTCAAATAATGTACTGGTCAACAATGACCGTATATATGGTAGACTGTAGTCCTGTCAGATTATAGTGGAGCTGAAAAATTCCTATCACCTGGTGATGTTGTAGCTGCCATAACATTGTAGCTTAACACATAACTAAAAATTTGTGGAAATGCTGGTGT
Source organism: Loris lydekkerianus (assembly GCA_963574355.1). NCBI lineage: Eukaryota > Metazoa > Chordata > Mammalia > Primates > Lorisidae > Loris > Loris lydekkerianus. Next base: position 9,075 of record CAUYPK010155449.1, read on the forward strand.
AAACAAACCTACTGCCCCACCAGTCCTATACAAGTATAGCACATATAATTATGTGCAGTACATAGTACTTGTTAATGATAATAAATGATTATGTTACTGGTCTGTGTATTTACTATACTATGCTTCCTATCATTATTTTAGAATATGTTCCTTTAACTTATATATGCAAAAGTTAACTGTAAAACAACCTCAGGCAGGCCCTTCAGGAGGTATTCCAGAAGGCAATGTCAGTTATCCTAGGAGATGACAGCTGCTGAGTGTCACTGCCCCTGCAGACCTTCCACTGGGACAAGGTGTGGAGGGGGACACAGTGAAGTTCATGATTCTGACCCTGCGTAGATGGCGAGTCTGTGTCTTCATTTTTAACAAAAACATTTAAAAAGTAAGAAATAAAATTTAAAACTAAAAAGCTTAAGGAATGCAAACACACAGAAAAAATATTTCTAAACAGCTATAGAATGTTTTCATCTAAATGCTATTACAAAAGAGCCAAAAAATTTAAAAAAATGTAAAGCTCATTAAATGTTTTATAAAATAAAAAAGTTATAGAAACCTAAAGTTAATTTATTATTGAAGAAAGAAAAATTTTATTTTTTTATTATTTTAATTTTTTGTTGCAGTTTGGCCAGGGCTGGGTTTGAACCTATCACCCTCGGTATATGGGGCCGACGCCCCACCCACTGAGCCACAGGTGCCACCCCAAATTTTATTGTTTTTTAATGTAGCGTAGTCTATGTGAACAGTGTTTATAAAGTCTACAGTGATGCACAGTAATATCCTGGGCCATTGTCGCTCCCGACTCACTGATTCACTCAGAGCAACTTCCACTCCTGCAAGCTCCATGTAAGTGCTCTGAACAGGTGCACCTTTTTGTTTTGTTTTGTTTTGTTTTCATCTTTTAAACCATATTTTTACTGTACCTTTTCTAAGTTTAGATGTGTTTAAATGCGTACTTACCATTTGTTACAGCTTCCTACAGGGACAGTAGAGTATGATAGCCGTGCCGTACAGGTGTATAGCCTAGAAGCAGTCAGCTGTACCACACAGCCTTGGTGTGTAGCAGGCTCCACCATCTGGTTTTGTGCAAGTACATGCGTGATATTCACACCAGGACAAAAGTGTCTTAATGATGCATTTCTTAGAATGTACCCTTGTCGTTAGGTGGTACTTGATTATGTAGATAAAAAGAGGCCAAGTGCAATGAATTCTACTTGGGACTCTCCTTCCCCTATTTTGTCTAGTAAAGATGGGTAAGACTAGCGGCTTACTCTGGGTGCATTTTCTTGCAGAGGTCTGGAACTTTAATAATCAGTACATTTTGAGGTGATGAAGTCTTGGGGCATTTGTCAGAATTCTACTACTTAAATAAACATTTAATTGACATGGACAGGGAAATCTATTTACTAGTTTTCTCTGGTAGTATATATTTTTGTGGGAATAGATATTCTTATTGACTATCCAGGAAATCTGCCTCCCAGGATCAAAGGGCCTTCCTGGTGAGAATGAAACCAGAGAAGGTCTTGACGGACGTTTCCTTACGGCTACAACAGGACCCATTGACCTATCCTGCCTCATGCCAAAACCTGCACTTTTCTGCCACTAACTGCTCGTGTATATTAGATCCCTTTTCAGCTCCCTTGGACAAATGTAAAGAAACATTAAAAGACTCTTTTTCTTCATTATGGTTTGTTAAGTCTCCACATGGACTTTTCATTCCATTGCCAATCTGTTTGACTTTTCAATGACTTCCTTAGAGGGGCTGATTCTCTTTTCATAAACAGGACGTAAGGAAGCACCCAGAACCCCTAGGAGGCTTTCTCCGAAGCACACACAAGGTGAGTGTATGAGTGAGGGTAGGCTGTTATGCTGTGTAACAATAACCTCAAAAATGTTAATGGCTTGACAGAAAAGCAGCTTACTTCTTTTTCACACAGAGTCCTCTGCAGATCTAGACCAGGTTTCCAGGGTGGTGATGGTTTAGAATTGGGGCCACTTCTGTCTTCTGGCACCTTCTGGCACTTTCATCAAAACCCATCCTTCCTTAATCACGGAGACGTAGGAAGGCAGTTATGGAGAGTGTTTACTCAGCAATGTAATGCTTTGGCCCAGAAATGTGTTGTATCACTTCTGCTTACAGCCAAGTGGTTAGATTTAAGGGAATTATCCTTTGGAGTCCAGGAGAGGAGAGCCAGGTATAAATGAGCACCAGTAATGAAATAAAACATTCCATGTACACCACATATACCAGAGCAGCTGTATTACTTTGCTAAGGCTTCCATAATGAAGTACCATAGATTGGGTAGGTTATAAAACAGAAATGCATTTTCTCATGGCTCTGGAGGCTGGAAGTCCAAGATCAAGGTGCAGTTTTGGGTCCTTCTAGTTCCTCTCTACTTGGCTCGTGGGCAGTCTCTGAAGGCAAGAAGCTCCTCGTGTTGCTGCCCTTTTTTAATCTACATAATCTACATAATCTACATAATCAAGCACCGCCTGTTATTCCTCCCGTCCCCTTCCTTCCCTACCAGCAACCTCTTCTATGTTTTTGGCCTTTTCACCTCTGCTGTTCCAGAAGTGAACGCATTCTCATTCCTTCCTCACAAAGACTGTAACGTGAACATCCTGCCTGAGTTTCTGCTATGCTGGTCTGACCTACAAAATTTGGGATGTCCATCAAGTTCGTGTGCAATGTGTCACCCAAAATGCTGAGTTTTAACTTTTCCCTCATCTTTGCCTCATCATCTTTTTCCTAAATCGCAGGCCACAGCTGACCTTTGAGCTTGTCCTTGTTTGTCCAAGTGGGATAATAGGACTGTTTTTACCATTATAATTTGATGATATTTGCCAGGAGTCAAAGTATACTGAAGAGGAACCTAGAGGCAGGCTTTTGTCATACAAAATATTGTTTCTCCTGTCTCCTTCCTTCCCTATTAGCAATGTTTTCTAATGTTCTTGGGCTTCTCGCTTCTGAGAAGTGGACTCATTTCCATTCCTCACAAAGACGTTTATTTTATGTGGACCATATAAAATGTGACAAAATGAAACTGTACCCAGCCTGTGATACGCAGAAAGCTGTGCAGGGGGCTTGGGGCATGAGGAGAAGGGAGGGCAGAGACAGAGTTACTATCAGGATCAGAGTTTTTTCCTTACACGTCATTGTCCCTTATACAGACAAGCCAGCAGATACGCACAACCTGATCTCAGAAGCCACTGTCCTCCTGATCAGAAGAGCTGAGATAGCCAGAGCCAAGCAGATAGCCTGGGGCAAGTCCTACAGGCCACTCCTACTCCCTTGACTCTGAGTTTTGGGTCCTCTTTTCTTCCTGTTAATCAAGAACCTTCTTTCTAAGGGTAGTGTGTCAGTTTCCTAAAAGGCAGTAAAAGCAGAAGTCACCTGGAAAGCACAGCTTCTAGGCCACTCTGAGGGTGGAAAGGCATCAGGCATAGCAGATGGAGGTGTGGGCCTTCTCTGTTCTTTGTCCACATTGTTGTCCAGAACAGGAAGGAAAGCATGGTCCCTAGTTCCAGGTCCAAACCTAGGAAGGAGTTCATGACCGTCATCTCAATCTCTACTTTAGTAGGCATCACTTTTGGGGGCTTGAAGAACATGCAGGGTCTGGGCTGGTAGCCACCAGAGAAACACAAGCTGTTGACAAAGAAGATAAACCGGGAGTTGTGCCGAAATACTACCAGGGAATTGCACAGTAGGATCAGCAGCAGACCAGACAGCCAATGGCTATCTTCCCCTGACCTGGTATATTGGCTATGAGGTTCAGGTGGGCCCCACAAGTCCAAGAAGTTAAAAATCAAGAAATGGGGCACAGGAATTAAGTAATTACCCAGTCAATGTTTTCTACAAAACTGGAATTAATCTCAGTGATCCCAGCCTAGAACACATCAGTGATAACAATGAGGCCAAAGCTGATGGTCAGAGATGGATGAACCTGAGATAGGCACATATTCCTGAGGATGGTCATTGTGAGGGTTAGATTTTATGTGTCAGCTTAGCTAGACTATAGTGCCCAGTGGTTTGGGCAAACACTAGTCTAGATGTCATCAGAATGGTATGTTATAGATGCAATTGGCATTTATAATGAAGTGCTTTAAGTAAAGGAGATTACTGTCAAAAATGGAGGTGAGTCTCATCCCAGGTGAAAGTCTTAAGAGCAAATATGATTTTTCCCACAGAAGAAGGAATTCTACCTGAAGACTGTAACATGGACATCCTGCCTGAGTTTCTAGTATGCTGGTCTGACCTACCAAATTGGGGGTGTCCATAAAGTTTGTGTGCAATTTAAAATAGTTGTCTATTTAAAACATATTGTCAATTTAAAATAGTTTTTAATATTTTAAATTGCTCATGAACTTTATGGACACCCTATATAATATAATACATAATATAATTTACTATAGGTTCTGTGTCTTTGTGGAACCCTGGTTGATACAGTCATCATAAGGAGCTCTTGAAGGAAGGCTGCTGGTTGGGGGCTGAAATCTCATACTTCTGTCAGCACTGAGTCTTCTCTACAAATCAGGCTCATCTCTACTTTCTGCTCTTTGCATTTTGACCCTGAGCTTCTGTGGAAAGCAGTAGAATTCCAGCCTGGTACCAACAGGCAGTTGGGAGAAGAGAACCACACAGACCCAGTGGTGGCCAGGAAGGTAAATATCTCTGCCAGACACTGGCCACTGACAAGGTGAGGGCTGTGTGGGTGCCCTGCAGGATGACCCTGAACAAGGCGATGATGGTGATGGCACCAAGGCACAGGCTTCTAGGTGCCATTTCATTGGGGTGCCTGGTGGCCACCTGGCTCTTAGAGGCAACAGGAAACCAGGGCATCTGCTTGAGCAGGAAGAAGTTGAGGATGAGGGGAGAGCAGAATGGTACACAGGGTTGGGATGTTTTCAGGAATAGTGCAAGGAGTACAGAACACCAAGGAAGCAGCTGAGCCTTGGGTATGCCCACTAAGCTAAGCACGGCCTGCAGTATGTTTTGGAGCCGGTCCAGATAGTCTGTGAAGGACTTGGTGGAGATCATGAAGAAATACCAGGGAAGCATGAACCCCAGGTTCCTTACAAAGCTGAGCCAGGTAGACTTGTCTCTCCTGCAGCTGGACACTGTCATGGCACTGGCACTTCTGGATCTGTCTGGTCAGCCTCCTCAGGCACCAGGAGGAGGGGTGCTGGGCAGTCCCTGGAAGAAGATCTTCTTCTGGGGAAGGCATCTGGAAGTGAGCTTCCCTTTGTAGACTCCTGTTTGGAGTAGAGGAAGGATGCTCAGACTATTCTCCTTAAAGGAGGCTACCAAACATAGAGTTCTTTGAGGAAGTTTTAGGTAAGGCTACCTGCTTAAAACTATACTCTACTAGCTCCAGTTTCTTTCTCCAGAATCGCTTTTTTTCCCTGAAGCCCTGAATTAATTTTAAGTCTTTCGGAGACACATTTTAAAGAGCAACAACACCATCAACCCTTAGATTTTTATAAGTTCTCACCTTGCTTTTTAAGTTGCTGTCTAATCCGCAGTTATTTGTTAACACTCAATTAAAAGCAAGAATGAGTTTTCACTGCCACCTCCATCACCGCCATCGTGGCAGTGTTACTGGATTGGAATCCAGCAACTGCAGGGCGTCCAGTCTGAGTCCTTGGGAAATGTACAAGGTATTGCTAATTTGGAGGTGCAAAGGCACAAATGCGGCTGAGTGAGAAAAATTTGACAGCTGATTTTGTTCTTCTGAGGCTGTCTCGTGTATACAAGTCTCCAAAACCAAGTGATGAATGGTGTGCATTTTGGCCAGTCAAACAGTAAGAAAAATCAAGCCTTCATTCCTTCTTCCACATAATATTTAGAGAAATATTGAGCTTTATTTGTGGAGATCTGACCACATAGGTCAATTGGTTTATTTAGCATAATTTACTTATTAGACATAGAAAGGGGGTCGTGATAAAATAAAAGAATAATTATAAATTATTTTTTAACTTTCAAGAGCTGAAAATTGTTACTTTTCGATAGTAGATAGCAAGTACATTATCTCATAACACATATCCTGCATAAAGTCAATTTGTTGGAACACAGAAAATATAAGGATTAACTTTTTTTTGTGTGTGTGTGTGTGCAGTTTTTGGCTGGGGCTGGGTTTTAACCCGCCACCTCTGGCATATGGGGCCAGGACTCTACTCCTTTGAGCCTCAGGCACCACCCCAGGATTATCTTTTGACATATACACTTTGCAATAAGTCACCCATCTATAAATATCTATATACCTCTCTCTCTCTTTTTTTTATTTTTAAAGAATTCATTAAGAGTACCTTTAAGCTCACTGCAAATAATGAACCTTTATTGAAAGGAAGGTACAGAGATTTCCCTTATGCCCCTGTCCCCACACATGTACAGGTTCCCTAATTATTAACACCCCCTTCCATAAGGCTACATTTATTACAATCGATGAACCTGCACTGACAGCCATAATTACCCAAAGACCGTAGTTTGCGTTCGGGTTCACTCTTGGTAGCATGTAATTGATGGGTATGGACAAATAAATGCATCATGATGTTTATCCACTCCTGTTGTGTTATAAGGAGTGCTTCCACTGCCCTCCAGGCTCTGCCTTTTCAACTCTTTCCCCGTCTTCAACCCCTGGCTGGCACTGATCTTTTTACAGTCTCCATAGCTTTGTCTTTTCCAGAATTTCATACACAGAGGGGTCAAAAAAATGTGTACACATTTGAAGAAAGGAAAAAACTGTAATAAATTTGTAATACTCAAGTCATGTTTAAATTCTGCAATTATAAGAGGTTCTCCAATGTGACTTGTATTCCTCTTTTGTTGTCAGTATAGAGTATTACAATTTTAATGCAGGTTTTCCTTTCTTCAAATGTCTATACCTTCATTTTTTTGGCATCCTCTATAATTGGAATCATACCGTATGTAGCCTCTTCAGACTAGCTAATATCATTTAGTAGTATGTATTTAAGACTTCTCCATGTCTTTTCAAGGTGTGGTAGTTTATTTCCTTGAGCGCTGAATAATATGCTGCTGTCTCTATATACCACAGTTTGTTTATCCATTTACCTTCCAAAGGGCATGGCGGTTGCTTCTAAGTTTTTAATCATCACCGAAGCTGTTATAAATGTCCCTGCGTAAGTTTTTGTGTGGATATTTGTTTTCAGCTCCTTTGAGTATATGTCAAGTAGTGTAATTCTTGGGTCTTATGGTAGGAGTATTTACTTTTCTAAGAAACTGTCCCACTTCCTTCTAAGATGGCTGTACCACTTTATATTCCTAACAACCAGGAAGAAGAGTTCCTGTTACTCCCACCTTCGCCAACATTTGTTGTTGTCAGTATTTCAGATTTTGGCCATTCTAATAGATGCATAGGGGTATCTCACTGTTTCCATTTGCATTTCCCTATGATGTGTGATGTGGTACATCTTTTCATATGCTTATTTGCCATCTCTATATATTCATTGGTACTGTGTCTCTTAAGGTCTTTGGCCCATTTTTTAATTGGGTTGTTTGTTTCCTAATTGTTGAGTTTTAATAGTCCTTTGTATTAGCAGGAAGGGTTTGCTACCAGCAAATAGTAGATGCAAATTTAAATCTTTAATAACTGGAGCTTTGAAGAAGGGTTCCATGGTGTAATGATTAGCACTCTGGACTCTGTTGTGAGCTTTACATATATTACAATATTTGATCCTTCAAGAGAGACAAAGTAGACAGCATATGACTAATTATCTTAGAACTATTGTTTTCCTTTGCTTAGTGTACTTTAGAATGCTATAGTTAGTATTTCTATTTTATGTAATGCTCTGCAATGCTTCATCACAACATAAAGGAACACACAGTTTGATTTCTTTTTTTTATACAATGGCTACCCTTCCTAAAAGTGTTTTATTAATTACTTTACTTTGAAACCAGAAAAAGTAGAGTAATGATAATTGATAATTATCAGTCACCAATTTAATACCAGGCATTTTGCTAGATATTTTAGAAATTCGTGGTTCTGACCATGACCAACAAGATTAGGGTTGTTAAATGGATATTATAGAGGTTATGAATCTCATTCAAGGATCCAGAGCTAGCATTAGAACCTGAGACTTTTTTGGAGGGTGGGGACAGAGTCTCACTTGGTCGCCCTGGGAGTGCCATGGCATCCTAGCTCACAGTAACCTCAAACTCTGGGCTCAAGTGATCCTTTTGCTTCAGACTCCTAAGTAGCTGGGACTACAGGCCATAAGGCCTAGCTAGTTTTTCCATTTTTAGAAGCAATGGGGTCTCACTCTTGCTCATGCTGGTCTCCAACTCCTGAATTCAAGCAATTCCCTCACCTCAGCCTCCCAGAGTGTTAGAATTACAGGTGTGAACCACTACGCCCAGCCAGAACCAAATATTTAAAAACAGGTTTATCTTATTCAAAATCCTGAGCTTTTTCTACTCTACCTTTGCTATTCGTGGAACTACAATCTTTAAAGCAAATGACAAAATAAGATAAAAAACACAGGAGAACAGTTGAACTTCTCTATTGATTGTAAATGGAAAAACAGAAAAACAAGCAAACAAACAAAATTTCCTTCTCAAGTATGTCTTTGGAAAGTGGGAAATGTTTCTTCCCAGTAAGTCCTGATGCTCAAAATGGTCATCTCTTTTTGTTCCATAAGCTCTATTTCAGGCATCCTTAAACTTTCTCTCTTTTTTTTCTTTTTTGATAATTTTGGCTTCAGCTAAGGAACTTTTTGCACACTTTTTTCCCTCTAACGTTTCCACCCAGCATGGATTTTTAATCTTTTTCTTTTATGGATATTATTGTTTTCTTTTGTTTTATTTTTATAAAATCATAACTGTGTACATTGATGCATTTATGGGGTTCAGTGTACTGATTTGATATACAATGTGAAATGCTTACATTGAACTAAGTAACACCTCCATCACAATTATACTCATTTCTTAATAGTTTTGAAGTGTACCATTGCATCATGCACATTAGCTGAGGTTGCCCCCAAATACCCTCACTCCTCCCCCACTTTTTACTCTTCCCTTTTACTTTCTGGATTATAGTTATGTTTTACCATTCATATGAATGTGGAGGTGATTATATATGGATTTCATAGTAGTATTGAGTACATTGGATACTTCCTCCCCTCCCCTTTCTTGAGATACTTTACTAAGAAGAATATATTCCAGCTCCATCCAGGTAAACATAAAAGATGTGAAGTGTCCATCATTTTGTGGCTGCATAGTATTCCATGGTGTACATATACCACAATTTGTTAATCTGTTCATGAGTTGATAGGCATGTGGGCTACTTCCATGTCTTAGCAATTACAAATTGGGCTGCAATAAACATTCTGGTATAAATGTCTTTGTTGTAAAATGATTTGTGATCATCTGGGTATATACCTAGTAGAGGAATTACAGGATTGAATGGTAGGTCTACTTTTAGTTCCTTGAGTATTCTCCAAACTTCTTTCCAAAAAGGTCATATTGGCTTGCATTCCCACCAACAGTGCAGAAGTGTTCCCTTCTCTCCAAATCCACGCCAACATTAATAGTTTTGGGATTTTGTGATGTGGGCTAATTTTACTAGAGTTAGATGATATCTCAAAGTGAGTTTGATTTGCGTTTCTCTGATGATTAAAGATGATCATTTTTTCATGTGTTTGTAGGCCATGCGCCTTTCTTCTTCAGAGAAGCTTCTGTTCAAGTCTCTTGCTCACATAGAAATAGGGATATTTGTTCTTTTCCTATTGATTAGTTTGAGATCTCTATGGATTCTAGTTTTCAGACATTTGTCGGAAGCATAACCTGCAAAAATCTTCTCCCATTCTGAAGGTTGTCTGTTTGCTTTACTTACTGTGCTCTTGGATGTGCAAAGCTTTTTAGTTTTATTTTGATCAGATCCCAGTAATGGATTTTTGGTGTTGTTTCAATTGCCAGGGGTCCTTCTCATAAAATATTCTCCCAGGCTGATATCTTCAAGTGTTTTTCTTGTACTCTTTTCTGGTATTTTTACAGTTTTATGTCTTAAGTTCAAATCTTTTATCCAGTGAGAATCAATTTTTGTTAATGGTGAAAGGTAGGGATCCAGTTTCAGTCTTCTACAGGTCACCAATTGGTTCACCAGCCAATGGTGAACCCAGCACCATTTGTTAAATAGGGAGTCTTTCCCCCACTGAATGTTTTTGATAGCCTTATCAAAGATCAAATGACAGTAAGTAGCTGGGTTCATCTCTTGATTCTCTATTCTGTTCCATAAATGTACCTCTCTGTTTTTGTGCCAGTGCCATGCTGATTTGATCACTATAGATATATAGTATAGCCTGAAGTCTGGTAACGTGATACCTCCTGATTTGTTTTTATTTCTGAGTAATGTATTTGCTATTTGAGTTTTTTTCTGATTCCATATAGAATGAGAACTATTTTTTCAAGCTCTTTAAAATATGACAGAGGTGCTTTAATAGGGATTGCATTAAATCTGTAGATTGCTTTGGGTAGTATGGATATTTTAACAATGTTGGTTCTTCCCAGCCACGAGCCTGGTATGTTTTTCCATTTGTTAACATCTTCAGCTGTTTCTTTTCTCAGAGTTTCGTAATTCTCTTTATAAGAGATCTTTCACGTCCTTTGTTAGGTAAACTGGAATTTCAGGCATACAGATACCCTGTATTTATATAGTGGGTTTATATCTATGCTTTACACATAATTTTTTTCCCTCA
>CAUYPK010155450.1:0-30314 GCA_963574355.1 Loris lydekkerianus
TTGCCACCCAGTTTACCCAGCACCATTTGTTGAATAGGGAATCTTTTCCCCATTGAGTGTTTTTAATTGGCTTGTCAAAGATCAAATAACGGTAAGTAGCTGGATCCATCTCTTGGTTCTCGATTCTGTTCCAGACATCTAGCTTTTATATATACCAACAACAACCAAACCGAGCAAACAGTCAAGGACTCTATTCCTTTCACAGTAGTGCCAAAGAAGATGAAATATTTGGGAGTATACCTAACAAAGAACTTGAGAAATTTCTGTGATGGACCATGCATGGTGGCTCACGCCTATAATCCTAGCTCTCTGGAAGGCCAAGGAGCATGGATTGCCTTAGCTCAGTAGTTACAGATCAGCCTGAGCAAGAGCAAGACCCTGTTTCTGCTAAAAATAGAAAAACTAGCTGGGCATTTGTGGCAGATGCTTGTAGTACCAGCTACTTTGGAGGCTGAGGAAAGAGGATTGTTTGAACCCAGGGGCTTGAGGTTGCTGTGAATTAGGATGATGCCACAGCACTCTACCGAGGGTGACAGAGTGAGACTCTGTCTCAAAAAAATAAAAATAAAAACAAAAAAGACATTTCCGTGATGATGAATATTCTATAATTTTCATTGTCCAATGTAGTAGCCACCAGCCATGAGTGGCTAGGGAGCACTCAAAATGTGGCTAGGGTGATTGTAGGTCTAAACTTTTAGTTTTTAAAAATTTCAATTCAATAACTTTCAAACTTAAAGAACCCCATGTGCTAGCCAAGGGGCTTCCACAGTTCTAGGGCATATAGCGCAGGGTTTGGCACACACACTAGGTCAGTAATAACATTTGTTATCAGGTTATATTCAAGAATTTGACAGGAAAATGTATTACCTTGAGGGAAGGCTTATCAAATGCTTGGGAAAATTAAAATTCAAAATTGGAATAAAAGGAGAAGGAATTCTATTCATTGGGAGAATGGATGCACTGATTTGAGACAGAAGGGAATTTAGGTACAATAGATAAAGCAGAAAGGCTAGGAAGAGCGGCAGCCATGAATATCCAAACTTATACTGATATCAGAAAGCCAGAGAAATAGCCATTATACATATCAGCTTAACCCACTCTTCCCTAAATTCAAAATATGAGTTAATTAAAAAAGGAAGATTAAAGATTAGAATGAATAAAATGCAATAGATTTAATATAGCTACATTTCACTAGCTGGATTTCATGAAAATGTTTTATTTAATGAAAGTTAGATATTCTGGCAACATGCTGTTATATTTTAATCTCATTGTATTAAGTATCAAATTGTTATAATTGAATTTATTTTATTGACTATGGCTTGAAGTAACTGGCCCACAGGTATTTGGTTAGTGATGCTTTTATAGTAGTATTTTATTCTTCGGTCCCTTAACTCTATGCAAATTATTTTTGTATGCAGTTTGAAATCTAGTTATGAGCTGATTTCAATCATTTTTGTCTTTTCTGTAAAATGAAAGTCCTAGAGAGTTGTTTCTTTCATTTATATTTCTCCATTTATTTATATTCATAATTTATATTATAATCATTTATATGAATATATAAATTTATATTTGGCCTTCACTTATGTATATTCATAAATATTTATTGAATGTTATTATGGGCCAGATAATGTGCCAGGCATTACGAGTAATCTGGTAAATGAACCAAATATATTTTTTGTCCCTATGGAATTTAAATGTAGCAGGAAAAAGATTGATCAGTGAATAAAAGTTAAGAGACAATAAAGATGTTAGGTGATGATAGCATGCAAAATTGTATTCTGACTATGTCCATGGCTCCAAATGAAAGAGGCAGTTAAAAGCATGGGGAGATCAGTGCAGGTTCAGCAAACTCACAGGCTGGATGTTAGCTGAACTTTGAAGGCTTGCTGGGGGCTCAGGGAGAAATTAGACAGGTTAAAGGAAGCCACAGGTGTTATAGGTGAGAGAAACCACGTAAATAAGTCTACGTTATGGAAATGAGAATGGGAAAATGAGACAAATCTAGCTTGAGTGGAAAATAATTATAAAACCACAAGATTATCTTCTCAACATAGACGTGTGATACCAGTTCATAAAGGATGTCTCTGGGGAGGGTATCCAGTCCGATGCATGCTGGGACCCCCTGGTGAAGATGATTCTCAAAGTGTGTGTGCATAAGACCTGGAGCACAGCATTGGGGAAGAGGCATGGGTTTGAGAATCATCAACCAGCCATGCTTATTGGAGCCCAGGACAGTGGCTTCTCTCTAGATAGAGAGAAGGTAGTCAGACTAAAGGAAGTAAGAGAGGCAGCACCCTAGGGAGGAAAAACTAGTAAGTTGTTGTTGTGAGTAATAAAGTCGTGACAAGGAACTTCAATAGAAGCCAGGGGAGGAATCTTTAAACAGGAACACCCAAATGGTCATGGGATGACAGGTTGAAGAAAATGGTTATGGAGAAAAGGCTCCTGGATTTAGAGAGGGAGGTCCCTGATTATTACAAGCAAATTTATTAGCATGGTAAATGCTGGTGCCAATTTTTTAAAAAAAGAAATAAGCAGGGCAGAGGGTTCAGAGGGTGTCACTGTAGGAGATCACAGAGGTCAGCTTTGCAAATGCAAAAGACTTCTCAGAGGCTGTGAGTAGTGTGCTATTTATTTGTATATTTTTGAAAGATAAAGGGCCCTACCCATGTTTGAAGGTAGACAATCAGGAGCCTCTGGTCACTTTGAGGGGGAATGTGGCATTGCTCTTTCTTATTTGATCTCAACATGAATCTATCTTTTCTGTTAAATTCTAGTGAGTCCATTCCAGAAGAAACCCTCAAAAGGGCAAAGGAGATCGGGTTCTCAGACAAGCAGATTTCAAAATGCCTGCGGCTCACTGAAACCCAGACAAGGGAGCTAAGGTTGAAGAAAAACATCCACCCGTGGGTGAAACAGGTAAAGGAATTTCCCTTTTTTTCTCCAGAATATCTGTGGCAAAATGTAGGCACCAACTCAGAAAGCCATTCAGAAATGAGAGGTGAGATTAGAAGGTGACCCTGTTTGTCCAATCAATGCCCAGATGTCAACAATTTTATTCGACCCAGGATTGATTTATGCTTAAAAGGGGGTATATGAAAGGACACGGAGATGTGAAGATGGAAGTGTGCGTCTGGTTTTCTTGGCCTAAATGAAAAAAAAAAAAAAAATCAAAATGACCTTTCCTCTGCTTTTTGACCTGTGTCCAAATATATGTGTAATAAGAGAAATCCTTAGTGTAATAGAAGGGCTTGATATATTCTAGCATAGTGACTGACCCTCTTGAAAAGAATAGTTATCTCTGATGGCACTAACTTTTTACAGGGCAATCCTTTATTTTAAGTACCCCATCATTGTGGTTCATTTACTATTCATTGTGATAGGGCTGGGTATAATGAGCTCATTTAGTATTCATGACAATTACATGAACATTCATAGGTGTGCCTTGTGTTTCTATTTTTTTCCCCCCTTGGCCTTTAATGGAAAGGATGTCTTGGCTTAAAGTACCACCAGCTGGTTTTTGTCCTTTAAAATCATTGACTTTGCTCTGGTGCTCAGGGGGCCCCTCCATACCCTTAGGTCTCAAGCTTGATGCTAAATATTTTCCACTCAGCAGTTATTATCTTTTTCCCATCTCACCTGCCGTATACCAGCTTGCCCTGCTGACCCCAGATTCTTGCTCACTAAGCTGAGCAACTGGCCCTAGAGAGTTGAATTGATTTCCAAACGTGTTCAATGAGATCCTGTTCTCTGCTCACCACCTTTCTTCCCTCCATGCTTTATGGTATTTGTGTCATTTCATTGCTCACTGCCACAGGTAACTTCAACCTTCTGCATTAATTTGCAAACCAATGACATCCTTACATGCAGGTCATTTTGCTCTGATTCTGATTTTTCTACACAGCTTTTTTAGCCAGCTAGCTGGGTAAGTCTTCCCAGTGAGCATGGACTATAGGACCACTTTGTCATGTCGATGAGAGGCACTACTGTAGTGATCCCGTGGTGCTCTAGGGTGAGAGGCACTACTGTAGTGATCCCGTGGTGCTCTAGGGTGAGAGGCACTACTGTAGTGATCCCATGATGCTCTAGGGTGAGAGGCACTACTGTAGTGATCCCATGGTACTGTAGGGTGAGAGGCACTACTGCAGTGATCCCATGATGCTCTAGGGTGAGAGGTACTACTGTAGTGATCCCATGGTGCTCTAGGGTGACAGGCACAACTGTAGTGATCCCATGGTGCTCTAGGGTGAGAGGTACTACTGTAGTGATCTCATGATGCTCTAGGGTGACAGGCACAGCTATAGTGATCCCATGGTGCTCTAGGGTGAGAGGCACTACTGTAGTGATCCCATGATGCTCTAGGGTGACAGGCACAACTATAGTGATCCTATGGTGCTCTAGGGTGAGAGGCACTACTGTAGTGATCCCATGATGCTCTAGGGTGAGAGGCACTACTGTAGTGATCCCGTGGTGCTCTAGGGTGAGAGGCACTACTGTAGTGATCCCATGATGCTCTAGGGTGAGAGGCACTACTGTAGTGATCCCGTGGTGCTCTAGGGTGAGAGGCACTACTGTAGTGATCCCATGGTACTCTAGGGTGAGAGGCACTACTGCAGTGATCCCATGATGCTCTAGGGTGAGAGGCACTACTGTAGTGATCCCAGGATGCTCCAGGGTGTATGCAGCTGTGTATTGGCCAACTGATTGCTTGATCACATCATTGTTGGTTTTCTCTCTCTCATTTTCAGAATTAGAAAGCAAATAGATTGCATATACCTTTTTCAGTGTTTGTATTAGACAGAAATAGGCATTAAAGGAATATAAATGGAGCACAAAAAACCCTACAGTTTTGAAAAAATATTTAATAAAGGAATAAAATCCTTATTTATTTGCTTATTTTGAAATTTATTTTCTCTTGTAGATTGATACACTGGCTGCAGAATACCCCTCAGTAACAAACTACCTCTATGTTACCTACAATGGTCAGGTAAGAATTGCCAAAATGCCATACCCAGAGGATCTTGACTTACTATATGGTCCAGGTTAGGGAATATAATATTTTTTTGCATCTTTGTTTATCAAAGTAATAAAAATGGCATTGTGGGAGTCAGACGCAATGATGTGTTTCTATACTTAGTCTTTTTAAGAACTGCCTTAAGATAATTAAAGTAAACAAGAGAAAAGATGATAAAGGCATTGATTACATGAGCGTATAATTATGCTATGTTTCATGACTAATTCAAAAATACTGAGCTAGATGTATTTTTTAAAGATTGATAGATCTTGTATAACTCTTTATACTTATGGGTTCCCAGAGACTAATAGAGGATGCAAGTAAACTAGAGGAATAATAAAAAAGATACACTTAAAGATGAGGAAAATGGTTTAATTAAATGGAATAATAACACAAAACAATTTCCACATTTTTCCCCCTCAGGAGCATGATATCAGTTTTGATGACCACGGAATGATGGTGCTGGGCTGTGGCCCATATCACATTGGTAAAGTGAAAACTTATGTTTACATAGGACTTTTATGATTTAAATAGAACTTTTCACAAATGTTAATTCCATTATTCTAAGAACTATGCCAAATGCTGTTAGAATTGATGTTTTGTAAATTAGGAAACTATGTTTCAAAAAGATAAAACCCAAACATAGGGCGGCACCTAGGGCTCAATGGGTAGAGCTCCAGTCCCATATATCGAAGGTGGCAGGTTCAAATCTGGCCCCAGCCAAACTGCAACAACAACAAAAAAAATAGCTGGGCATTCTGGTGGTCGCCTGTAGTCCCAACTACTCGGAAGGCAAGAGAATTGCTTAAGCCCAGGAGTTGGGGGTTGCTGTGAGCTGTGATGTCACAACACTCTACTGAGGGCAATAAAGTGACACTCTGTCTCTAAAAAAAGATAAAACCCAAACATATACAACTATTTGGTGGTAAAGTAATATTCAGAGGGAGGTCTCAGCTATAAATTTTGTCTCCTAGCATTTCACCATGTTTCTCCTTTATCATTTTCAACCTCATTAACTAAATTGAAACTCTCACTGGGTTCAAAGAATGGAATTGACTGTGACTCTTTTTCTTTTTACATAGCTTTTCATGAGGATCTACATTTGTTCAAGGAATTTATGCATTAGCCAGAAATTTCCTTTCAGATACAATCTGTGACTGAACTTACCACTCTTGTTTACATCAAATGCAAAGATCTTGTCTTAATTGGTTCATGGGTAGAACATTTTATTTAATATAATATAAACATACCAGACATTTTCTGGGGACATTTTTGCCCTACTCAATTAAAATTAGCTATTTAATAGCCACTCAGGATCTATAACAGTTGCAAGGTATTTATTAAATGGACAGTGTGACCTTAGTCAACAAGTGTGTTTACTATCCAGGTGTTCTAATGCGGAAATGTTAAAATATATGATTTGAATGTTTGTAGTCTTATTCTGTCACTTTAAGCATAGTTTAATTTTAGTTTTTACAATTAACAAAGTGCTTCTGAACATGTGAGTTTATCAATTTGTACAGCCTTAGTTATTGCCTTAGTCCATTTGTGTTGCTATTACAAAATATCTGAGATGGGGTAATTTATAAGGAATAGAAGTTTATTTCTCACAGTCCTAGGGGCAGGGAAGACCAAAGTCAAATGGCTGGAGGCTCAGTTTTCAGTTGAGAGTTAAGTTTCTGCTTCTAAGATGGCAACTCAAACTCTGTGTCCTCCAGAGGGAAGGGAGGCTATGTTCTCACATGGCAGAAGGCAGAGGGCAAGAAGGGAGCAGACTTTCTCCATTAAGCACTATTACAATGGCATTACTCTATCCATGATTTAACACCTCCTAAAAGGCCCCACCTCCTAGCACTGTGGCACTGAGGACTGGGTTTCTAACACACGAATTTTGGGTGATACACTTATCTATGGGTAAATATCCTGAATACCTTCACCAGGATCTGCTCTTCTCCTCCCTGCATCATTTTTCCATCCTTTCCCAAATTTTACCTACTTTATGCAAAACATTTTGCATTACATTGTGATTCAGAGAAGCCTAGCTGAGCTGATAATCAAGTGAGAATGAACATGATACTATGTTTGGATAATATATTTTGACAAGAATTTTTTTGAGACAATATTCTGATGCAAAAAATTAGTACAAGGTGCAGGACTTCCAGTTCCATGGTTTCCCAGGAGAGGTGATATTTTGAAGCATTTAGGTCATTATTATACAGTACTTCAGATTTCTTTATAGAAGGTCACTTACTCTGTATGGGGTGGCCTCGCCCAGATTGAAAGGATATACTTGGAAAGGATAGGACTTTTCAATAAATCACAGTGTGTCAAAGCTGCAAGACCTTTCAGGGATCACTGGGTTTAGCTGTTAGACACCAGCTTAAGTGCAAGGACTGAAACTAGAGTATTGTGATTACCGGATTAACTATTTTTGTGTGTAGAGATCAATAGTTCACTTCACATTTCTGTTCAGTAAGTCAAGATTATTTTTATCATTAAAATTATCTTCCATTGACACTGAGGTTCTGAGTGCTTCAGATATGGAGATGACCTATTGCAGAATGTAGCATATAAAACAACCCAACATTTCATTGCTGTTTAATTAGTCTCTGATTTCCTACTATTAATATAGTATGCATCATGAGTCTGAAATTTATATCTTGGAGTTTTAAACATTGAATTGAAAGGCATTAGCTTCCTTAACGTGGACTGATGAGCAACATATTTATGCTTCTGTCCTGTAACTTGAAGCTTCTCTCACCCTTTTTCCCGTCTCATTGTCCCTGCAGGCAGCAGCGTGGAATTTGATTGGTGTGCCGTCTCCAGTATCCGCACATTGCGTCAACTTGGGAAGAAGACAGTGGTGGTGAATTGCAACCCTGAGACTGTGAGCACAGACTTCGACGAGTGTGACAAACTGTACTTTGAAGAGTTGTCTTTGGAGAGAATACTAGACATCTACCATCGGGAGGTAAAAAAGAAAACGAAAGAAGATATATGCAGTGTCTGCTTTATATATGTGTATTCATGTACGTAGATTTACATTGTAATTCACCTTAGGAGTAAGAGCTGCCAGTGTCTCCCATTGCCTAATTTTATGGTGAAACTTAAAAAAAAAATCACTTCAGAGTTATTTGAGGTCCTGGCAGAGAATGATTGCTTTTCATATAACATTCATTTTTTTCCCCCAAAGCTTTCAGTTTGAAAACTCTACTTAGTAACAAGTGCCAGCTGCATGTTTACTAGTACAAGATGGCCCCTCATAAATATTTTGCAAAATTGGTCATTTAGTCATACACTAAACAGCCTCTTTTTTTTGTTCATGATACAGTTCAATGGTGAATGGGTCCCCAGTAGAGAGTCAATTGTTCACAGAAGAGCAGTTAATTTCTAGCTGCACCAGATGAAGCTGTTAGTCTTCAGTTTAAGATCCTTGAGTCCATTCAAACTTTGAGTGGTTTGGTTTCTTTGTAGCCTTCGCTCACGGTTGCTCCTCCATTCCCACTCCAACATTATTGAGTGCGTCTTCACCGTGCATTCATGCAATTACAGGTTCCTGTAGGTCTGTAGAACAAGTTAAATTCTTAAGTGTAAATATGTTACACTTAAAAAAAAAAAAAATAACTGCTGGAAAGTTTCAGAGTGGTGTCCAGAAGTTATGTTTTCGATGTCAGTTAATTCCAGTTAATTAGTTAATTCCTTAACACAGTAGATGATTACCACAGAGAATCATCCTTGTGTGTAGAGTATGGTCACTCGGAGAAAAAGAAGCAGTACTGAATTGAAGCCACAATTCTTAAATTTTAGATTTGTCTTGAAGACTCATTGACTTTACAAGTTACTTAAATTCTCTATGTGTCAACTTTTTCGTTAATTAATTACACAAGTGTAAAAGCGTGCTACTTGCAGCTTCTGTGAGTTAACGTGGAATTTATCATTGAAGTCACGTTGTAAAGTATAAAATATAATAGAAGACTGTGATGATGTTACCATTATAAAGAAAAAAAATGGACAAACTTAGGAAGGATGTATAATCATAGTTGTATATTTGAGCCTAGCCTACTAACCCTTCAATAATTTCATTAGGTAGAGTATACACATTTTTTATTCTTCCTCTAACATGGTTTTTCTAATGACTCCTGAACATTCTTTTCACTTATATAAGTGGGTATCAAAACAGATGCATTCTACATTTTCTGAGCACCTTGTAAATGCAGGTTCAGCATGATACCTCTAAAAACAGCTCCTTACCTTCAAGACATTAATAATTACACTGACATTCATAACATAAATATGTGAAAAATCAAAGCCTCATTTAAAAAATATTGAAAGGCATTATAGGCAATAGCAGCAGGCATTTGAAACATAATTATTTTCCTGTGAAAGGGTTTGAGGGGAAATCAGAAATATCTATGAATGCTTTTATATGTAGTTATACATGGCTGTTAATAAGATCCTTTTACTGTAACTAAAGTCAGTATGATACAAAGAAATAGGTTGGCCTGTCTTTAAAAGGAATTGGCATTTAAAGTATAGTGTTACTATATATCATGAAGTAGTTCAAAATGTCACGTTGAAGAACATAAGAATATTGTGTATAGACAATGGTACTTCTGTAACAAATTGGAGTTAAGTGAATGAAATAATGACAGATACTAATTAGTGATAAGCAAACCCAGTAAAGAATGCATGACTGAAAACAGAAATGGGGTTCATTTCTAGCATTTAGTTTAATTGTAATTAAATATTATCCCCAGATTTTCACTAAAAATGTGCAACATCTTTTATTGAAATGTAAATTACCTAAATATAAAGCATGATCCTTCTCATTGGCAGATGTATAGATAATGAAATTTTGAAAATTAGAGATAATCCATGAAGTTGCAACATTCAGGGCCATTTTTAATGAGGCAAATACTATTTCTGCCAGTAAGATAAATTTTCTCACATTGCATTTTGTGTATAATACCATGTTTAATTTATTCATAAAACAAGTACCGACCAAAGTGACTAGTGGGTAGGAGAAGCTAAGATATTCTCATACATTTAAAGTTTTCTTTATAATTTTTTATTGTTGAAAATAAATTTGTTGTGTGATTGCAACTTGAATATCATTTCAGTAATATGCTGGTGGCGTGTTAGCTAGTGATATCAGGTTAAAAAAATAGAAAATAAGATAGTTAAAAAAGATACAAACAAGTCTAGGTAAGATGAATGGAACTTTGGGAACCTAATTGATGATTTAAAGCCTAAACAGTTTAAAAGTCTCTGATAAAAATATATGAGCTTTAGAATATTTTATTTCAGTAGATTATTTGAAGTAAGTTAGGAATAATTGATTATGTTAATGATGACTATTTACCTGTTTGGGATCCCAGGTTCTGTCCGTGTGTCCCTATGAGTTGGGGCCCATTTTAAGTTGGACTCTTCCACGGAAATGAGCTCATTAACTTCATCTTACAAACATTCCCTTCCTGAATTCCTTCTGCTGTCTGGGCAAAGCCTGTACTACACCATCGCATGGTTATACTAAAACATTCCTGTGGACATGATTTGTCTTATGGTGATGATCTCTGATTCTGGAAGTCAATGAGAATTTGGTGTACCACTTTTCCAAAAGAATGTTTTAGAAATAGCTTTTCTTTTATTCTCTAACATTAACCACTTCTGAAACCAGCCAGAAAAGTAGACTTAGCTTAAGATTCAAATATTTGGCAAATAAGTTGAGCATAACTGGTTTACGATCTATAGAATAGAGTTCACATAAAATCTCTATCTATGTATTTGCTGGATAACCAGTATGGGCATGCCGCTTTACCTGCATTGAGTTTCACATTGCTTTGCTGTAAAATGATGATAATAATCATCTCAGAAGGACATTGTCAAGATCGAAACAAATACTCCAAGATATACAGCAGAGTCCTCAATAAAAAGTAATAAAGATTAGAACTATTATCTTGCTATTGTTTTGAAAGTAGTTAATTTCTTGAAAAATATAAATCAATTGAATGGAGCCATTTTGAAAAATATTGATTTGTTAATTAAGGCCTCTTAATTCAACTTTAAGGTCCTATTGAGTCCAATTTGGCACCAACTCTTTCTCATAAGTGGCTACTTCTTTAATTTTTTAAAATTACATTGAAATATTTCACACGAGACTTTTTGTTTTTGTTTACACTTAATTGAAGAATTTTTTTTTCAGCCCCAAACACATTAGTAACACTGTTAATAAACCAAAAATAATAAAAAACTGATAAAGAGAATGATCCTTTTTAAAGGTTTTATAAAAATGTCTATTGAACGTATTTTGAAATGATGATAAAAGTAGCTTAAGTATACTTATAAATATGCAAAATAGTGGACTATTAATTTCAATACTGTTTACAATGCCTTTAAGCACCCAATTGCAGGGTGTTTGTTTAGGAAGTACTATAATTTCTCTCATCAGAGAGAAATTAGCTTCATCACTTAGAAAAGCATTTCAGAATGACTTTAAATATTGACAAAATATACTTGGCACGTACATATTATTTCAGCAATTCTACTAATAGTCATTAGTGGGTCATTAGGGCAAACACAAATTATGTAAAGCTCGATGGTCTATCAGATAATATGTTTTTGATATTAGTAATCATGCCTTTTTAAAATACACTGATAGCATAGAAGACCTGTGATGTTATTTGATCTAACTGGCAACCTTGTGAAGAAGGCAAGTGTTACCTTAATATTGTAGACAAAAAAACTGAATTGAGGTGGGGGCAGAACATTACACAGAGAGAACCAAGCTAGGAAGGGAGTTAAAACTTAAAATGCAATGCCCTTCCATCTCACACTGGTTCACCTTCACTTTGGGATTTTCTAGGCTAATTTTTTTTTATCTTGCAGTTTTGACTGCAAATGGGAAATTTGGTTTTAAGTAAGGAAATCATATAGTACCCAAACACTGGAATTAAGGCACAGCTTGTAAAGGAAACAGTAAGGAAATAGGAACTAACATCAGTGACTGGATACTATAGACAGGTGCCAAGATTGCATCAAAGGAGAGAGAATGGTGGATTAGGTCCCCAGAGTGGAGGGTGGAATTTAGCACGGACTTTAGTTAAGGTGGTAAAGGTAAGATAAACCAGGGAAGAGAGGAACAGGGACAACAGCCAGAGAAGCAGAGAGTTTGCTGGTGGGAGTCCACCTGGGGGAGGGTAATGAGTAGCTTCCTGGGGCTGGGAGGATGATGAGAGAGAAGACTAGAGAGTGTTAGGTGTCCTTTCCTCCCAGGGCCCTCAAACTTTTTAAACAGGGGGCCAGTTCACTGTCCCTCAGACCGTTGGAGGGCCCGACTATAGTTTAAAAAAAAAAACAACAACTATGAACAAATTTCTATGCATACTGCACATATCTTATTTTGAAGTAAAAAAACAAAATGGGAACAAATACAATCACACCGCCTCACGTGGCCCGCGGGTCACAGTTCGAGGACCCCAGCTAGGCAATGAAAACCGTTGGCGCACTCTCAGTACAGTGCTAAAGTTTGAAGCAATCTTGTAGGGTGCTTAATCTGCATGTGAGGTTCTGGGGTGGCGGGAACAGTAGAGGAGAGTGCTGGAGGGAGATATGGGTACCAATTTACAAAACTACAACAGTAGTACAAGAATTAATAGATTCTAGGATGGAGTACAGGGTGAAAATTAATTGGGTTTTTTTCCCCAATTGTCATACATGCTAATGTCACAAATGATAGCCATGTGTAGTCATGTGGAAGTCTTATGTGGATTTTAACTTTTCAGTACCTGGGACGTCAATACCGAGTATGTGTCTCTCTTGGTGGCATAATGTAATATCATCCACTGATAGAGATGAGACCGTCACAGTCAGGTTAAGCATCATCAGTAAGAACATGAAGGCTGTATTAGCACAGTTGTCCATGGAAGAGGAAGTTACTACCATGGCTGATAATATATACTTCTATTCCAGGCATGTGGCGGCTGCATCATATCTGTCGGGGGCCAGATTCCAAACAACCTGGCAGTCCCTCTGTATAAGAATGGCGTAAAGATCATGGGCACAAGCCCTTTGCAGATTGACAGGGCTGAGGATCGATCCATCTTCTCAGCAGTCCTGGATGAGCTGAAGGTGGCTCAGGCACCATGGAAAGCTGTGAATACTTTGGTAAGGAGAGAAACAAGTGTCTTTTTTTAACTTTTTTTTTTTTTTTTTTTTTTTTTTTTGTGAAGAGTTGTAACCTGAACGTTAACTACTGGGGATGTTAACTACAGGGCAGACAGAATGTACTGTACTTAAAGTTGCTGTATTTCTATGATCGCAGTTAAAGGCTGATTATAAATTACTAGCAGGATTCTCATTAAGATTCAGACCATGAAAGGATGTTCAAACTATTTTTGAACTAGATTTGGTATTTAGAATCAGAATCAAGAATATATATGTATTTCAATGTTCAATATACATTTTAGTAGTATCTTTGGAGAAAAAGAATGAAATGTTAGGTTACAATACTGTAGAACAATATTGATCTAACGATATTGTTCTGCAGTTCTGATGTGTATTTTAAACTATTCATATTTTTATCATTTCTGTTTCTATTAATTAGAATGAAGCCCTGGAATTTGCAAAATCTGTGGGCTACCCCTGCTTGTTGAGACCTTCCTATGTTTTGAGGTAATACTGTACATTGTTTTTCAAAACAATGGTTTGGAAATGGGGGTGGGTGGGGGATACAGAAACGCATGCTGTATGCTGTTAGCATTAGGCTTCTATGTGTAGTAATTGGTGAAATCCATTGACAATTTTTAAATCATCACCCGCAGTCTGAGGATCAATGAACAGACCTTCAGCTTAAAGCTTTTCTTTAGGAATTGGCAATAGGAAGAGACTAAATCCTGTATCTAGAAGCATTAGCCCTGCCAAACTGAGGGAGGATGATTTTACATTATAGAACATTAAAGAATTCACTCTCACACACACACATTTGGGATATAGCTCTCCAGTATCTGCCTTCTGACACCCCGAAATAACAGCTTATCTTTGACTATTTCCAGCCCCTTAGGATAAAGCCTTTGTTTTAAAATTTTGAGTTTCTGAGAACAGATTTTTTAAAATAGATGAATCGTAATGAGGAACAGGGACAGTGAGGATCTTTTGTATTAAACTTTGAAACCATGTTCTATCATAAAGGGAGACGTTGTGAATTATCACTTATTTTCTTCAGATGTTACCACATGTAAGGAATTACTTCACTGAATAGGGGATAATAAGAGAAACACAATTTGCCGTGCACAATTTGAAAGTGTGAATGGAATTTGAGATGGGAATCCTTTAAAATAATGAAAAGTTTCAAATGAGATGGAAAACTTTCCTTTTCATTCAAATGACATTTTGTGTAAACCACCATCTAATAATACTACTTCTATTAATGTTTATTAATTTAAATGACATGCTCATGTTTAAGGAAGTGTTGGGAAAAATAGCTTTGGCTATTTCTTTCTCATTTTTGCTATGACTGTCTTGTTCTAGTTTCCTATATCTGAATTGTCAGTATTATTGCTTTAGCCTTCCTCTCTTAAACACATAAAACAATTAAAGGCTCTTTATGCAGAAATCT
Source organism: Loris lydekkerianus (assembly GCA_963574355.1). Taxonomy (NCBI): domain Eukaryota; kingdom Metazoa; phylum Chordata; class Mammalia; order Primates; family Lorisidae; genus Loris; species Loris lydekkerianus. The sequence continues at coordinate 14,628 of CAUYPK010155450.1, forward strand.
GTGATGGAAAGAAACATTGGTGAGGTAATGGGCATGTTAATTTGCTTGACTGATTCTTTATATAATGTATACATAGATCACATTGTACCCCATAAGTACATACAATCATCTGTTAATTAAAAATACATTAAAAAATGAGACGAGACATTTATAATAGAGTGGAAAAGGTAAAGAAATGCTACTTTTTAAAAGCGAAGGGAAAGTGACACTTTTATTTCTTTCTTTCCTCTTTCTGGTCATCCTTTCTTCCTCCCCCCATTCCATTTTGAAAATGTCAAAATTCAGAGAAAATTGTTTTTAGATACCATTATTTTCTGTATATGTGTAAGGAAATACACAGTTGAAAAAGTTGCATTCATATATTATATTTTAAATCTGCAAATATTACTAAAAACATTAGTTCTTTTGCTTGTAATCTGGCTGAGCTAGTAGAATAACCTTTCACAATGCACTGCTGGGTTAAGATCAACTGTTGCTAATCAACTCAGTAGAGACAGGGTTAAAGAAATTAGGTTTGGGGCTGAATCCTGTTAAGATTTAAGAATTAGGACGGCGCCTGTGGCTCAAAGGAGTAAGGCGCCGGCCCCATATGCCAAAGGTGGTGGGTTCAAACCTGGCCCCTGGCCAAAGAACAACAACAACAAAAATTTAAGAATTAGCTGGAACCAAGAGAAGGTTAAAGAGTAAACCAGGAAGGGCAAACCTTGGAGAGAAATACAGTCGCTGGAGCGGCCGGGTTCCCCGTCAGGCGTTGTTACACATCTCACCCTCTTTCTCTATCTTCAACGCAGTAACTTTATGCTTGCATCAACTGACCTGGTGATTAAATGGAATAAAGCCTCAGTTTAGAGTACGGTATCTTCTTATTCATCCTTGTCTGGAACTAGAGGTTGCCTGGAACTGTTGAGAATCAGTCAAGTCTGGCTCACTAGCATGAAACTAACCTGATTTTTCCCCTCCTTTCCAGTGGGTCTGCCATGAACGTGGTATTCTCTGAGGATGAAATGAAAAAGTTCCTAGAGGAAGCCACTAGAGTCTCTCAGGTAGTGACGGTTTCTGCTTAGAGACTTTTGTTTCTTTTGTCAATTGCAACCTTATTTTCTACACATTTTCTCTCACACAATGTTAGGATAAGTTTTCATCTTTCCTCCTTCTATCCACTAGAGTCCTACATATGAAAATGAGAAAACCCAAAAGCGCTAAATTCTAATAAGAATCTTAGGATTAGTAGAAGAGGAAGACCTGTGCATATTCCATTGAAACAGAGATTTATGCGATTTTAGACTCTAGGAGTCAAAAGGATTAGCATCCCTGTTTTCCTTAAGGGTGAGATACTGGTCAAATTATTCCTGGGAGTCCCAGCCTCAAACATTTCCAGCCATACTCACTGTTAACCAGTGAATGCTTTCCTGATTTTTAATTTTCACACCTGGGAAATTTGTCTTAGTCAAAAATGCCACTTTAGTAATAGGTCCCCTTATTCAACTTTTTTTTTTTCTTTGTTTATTTGGCATATTCCATTTGTGAGTTAATAAAAGTGTTTATGATTGTGTAGTTACTCAACCACCTTCCTTCACTGCCCACAGCTTTTACTTTTCCTTTGGAGTTACCGTAGTGTGATCCATTTAAGATTTACCCAGTGGGGTTATTGATCTGCAGTCCTTGTAGTGTAAAGCATGAAAGTAATGGTTTCCTTTTAAAAGCTTTCAAAGCTAGTTGGAGTAAAAGAAAAAAAAGAACAACTCATAGAGAAGGGTTTGGTGTTAGGCAAGTGGAATTTCGAGAGAGCCCATGAGTAAAATCAGAGGTATCTCAAAGAAGCGTGGATTCGTCCTGCACACGGCAAGCTGGGTCATCTTTGGTATGATTGCTGCTGCCCGGGGATGCTTGGGAGGTGAACAGAGTAGATAAAGGCTGAGAAGCAGCAAAAAGTGTGAAAAAAAAAAAAAAAGAAAAGAAAACAAGTGTATTTTGAATTCATGTTTGTGGGAATGTCAGATAACCAAGGAGGGACTCTTGAGTGCACTCTGGAGGGAGACACCACGGTCCTCTCCTCTGTCCTGTTCCCGGTGAGGGCTCCAGCCACGCTCCCCTTTTGAGAAGCCAGCAACTAGTCTCATAAGAGGGGTGCTGCAAGTCCTCTCTTTTCTGCCTGAAACACTAGATCTCATAGGACTTCTACCCGGAAGAATATTTTGAAAAATATGTGTTTTTTTTCTGGTAGCATGTGGACTGAACCTATAGGGGGACAAAGGTTAATGATATAGATGTCCTGACTGAATACTTTCTGGACCACTTCTCCTCATTAAACTACAGCAGAATCTGGGATACTCAATTCAATGAATTTAGAGTAAAGGAAGCCCCCGTAGAGCGTTCGTCTATTTGCGTATTCATTCCTGGATAGTGCCTGCTGTGGAAAGGAGGAACCGAGCGTGGAACCCACTTCAGGAGTGGCTTAGGCAAGGTGACTCAGACCTCTAATCCCCACATTTTGGGAGGCTTTGTCTTGACCAGGAGTCCCAAGCAATCCTGGACAATGTAGCAAGACCTCTATCTCTACAAAATACTTTAAAATCTTTTTTTGGGGGGGTGTCCTAGCCACTTGGGAGACTGAGATGGGAGGATCATTTGAGCCAAAAAAGGTGAGATTACAGTGAGCTATGGATGGACCACTGTATTCCAGCCTGGACAACAGAGCAAGCTCCTGTTTCTAAAAAATAAAATTAAAAAATAATTAAGAATGATAAGGGATCTGAAACAGCCAAGAAAGGACTTCTGAATATTAATGAAGAAAAATGCTTGTACAGTTGCAAATGTCATAATACTCTAGAAGGTAGTATAAGACAAATTAATTTCAGACAAAGGATTTCATCTTCTGCCCCCCAAAACCAAAAGAAACCTAGCACTCTCCGGGAGGCCGAAGTGGGTGGATCACCTGAGCTCAGGAGTTAGAAAACAGTCTGAGCACGAGTGAGACCCTGTCTCTACTACAAATAGAAAAGCTAGACTCTGCGCCTGTGGCTCAAGCAGCCACATACACCTGAACTGGTGGGTTCGAATCCAGGCCGGGCCTGCCAAACAACAATGATGGCTGCAACCAAAAAAAAAAAAAAAAATAGCCAGGTGTTGTGACGGGCACCTGTAGTCCCAGCTACGTGGGAGGTGGAGGCAGGAGACTCGCTTGAGCCTAGGAGTTGGAGGTTGCTGTGAGCTGTGATGGCACTGCACTCTATCCAGGGTGACAGCTTGAGGCTCTGTCTCAAAAAAAAAAAAAAAAGAAAAGAAAAAAAGAAAGAAAGAAAAGCTAGCCCGAGGGTTGTGGTGGGCACCTGTAGTCCTAGCCCTCTGGGGGTTGAAGCAAGAAGGTTACTTAAGCCCAGGAAGTTTGAGGTTGCTGTGAGCTATGATACCACCCATGGCACTGTACCCAGGGTGACAGAATGAGACTCTGTCTCAAAAAGTAAACAGATCCCTCCCCCCCAATCCAAAACAAAATGCTGCTTTTCTTCTAAGTTATTGCACAATTCTCCCATAGAGAACTGATTGAGGAAGTTGTAGTTCTTGGAAAAGGTGAAGGTAGGAAGAAAGACTGAATCTGAACCAATAATGATGTATAATTATAGAAAAAAATGGAGAAATATTCATGATTCAATAGCAAAGGAGGAAGTCACCTGTACTTCCTTTTCAGCACCCTCTTTTCCCAAGATGGCCTAGTCACCTGTACCTGACATTTTAATGCTCCCGTTCAGTCTGCTGAGCACTCAAAGTTGGACAAAGACCCTCTGCCTCACTGCAAGCAGAGAAGGAACTTGTCCTTACAACAGAGATTGGCTAATGAGTTTATGTAATATGCTTAACCTTGAAGTTTTTTGCAAGTATTGCCCTGATATTTACTTAAGGTATGTGACTTATTTGACATTATACATGTAATTTTACCTAATTGTTCTGCTTTTCCATTTTCCCGGTGACAGGAGCACCCAGTAGTGCTGACAAAATTTATTGAGGGAGCCCGGGAAGTAGAAATGGATGCTGTGGGCAAAGATGGAAGGGTAAGTGCTTTATCCCTCTCTCTCTTATTCCTGCCTCCCCATCAGTTTTCTTTTCTTTAGCAATCGTGAAACTTCCACAGGTTAGAATTCATGAATTCTACAAAACAGGTCTCCGATAATAGAGCAGAGGATGCTCAGTTAAAAAAAAAAAAAAAAATCCAATTCCCTGACAATTCAGTGTGTGTTGCAGGTTTCATATTTCCTGTGTTTCATACTGTTAGGATTTCTCTTTGATGGTATTTGAAATTAATTATCATCCTGTACTCATGGTTCTTTTTGAATAGACTGTCTCTCTTTTCTTTTGTATGTAGTTTTCCTTTCATGTTTCAATAGATATTACAAAAACATCCAATGCTTTTCTTTCTGAAGTTCCTAATTGAATCCTTGGGTTTTATTCTTTCTTCATTTCTCACCCTTCTCACTTTTTATTTGGTTAATAAAGGCAAAAGCAAACAGAGTCAGGTGGCCTCCGATAATCAGGGAAAATTGGCTTACCGTGTCACATCTTGTGTTGCTACTCCAAGGAGTGCCTCCAACTTCAGGGAGGAAAGAAAATGTGAAGAATGTTGGGCTTTACTTTGCTAGTTGTGTTAATAAAGTATTTGTGATTTATCTTGAAATATAAAACACATAGAAAATTGTGTTTTCGGGAGTCCATGCCATAAAAAGTTAGCCTTCATTTTCTGCTTTGTAAATACTTCAAAACACTACTGGAGGTGTTAAAAGTTCTTTTCCTTTTTCTTCCTTTATCAGATTAGCAGTTTGGTGTAGGTTTTGTATATATTTTTAATTGTAATGGTGTCTACTTACCACGAAATCATAAAATCTTGAGTTGAATGTCCCTTTAGAGATAATTTATTGCAACCTCCCATCCATGAGACAGGAATTTTATTTTGTAGCATCTCTAGAAGGTGGCCATTTGTTTTCTTTTAAACTCCTTGGCGATACAAAAGAAAAAATAGTCTAAGATTATGTTATGTGATTTTTTTTAATTTTTACAACTCAGATATTTTCTATCTTGATATAAGGTCTGCTTCCCTGAAACTCTCCTCTCTGCACGCCTGAGTTTCAGAGCATAAGTTTAACGTCTCTCCTCTTTCAACATTTTAAGTATTTGAAGATTGAGATATAAAATAAGAAGAATGTGATTATACCTCTATGGAAGCTGACAGTGTAAGACTGATCTAGAGACATTCATACTTTTTCAAAATATTGTGCTGATAAAGTGATGCTGGCCTGTTGGCCTGATTTGGCTGTAGGTTGCCAGAATATGCACTTGCCCTAAACTTCCCAGACCTTGACCACTGCACATCATCCTGTACAATCCCTTTGAAATCATTCCAGATTATTCACATAGTTTTTAAACTACAATATTCAGACATGGGCATAGGACTTCAGATATGACCATCCCAGAGCTTAGTGGGGTGATGGTCTTTCTTTTTCTAGACACTGTACAAAAAAAATGAACTTTTATTATACATTGAGTATCATACTAGGCACTTTATATGTTCTCTTTTATCCTTATAAACACTCTGTGAGACAGTAACCATTGTTATTCCCGTCTTATCAGAAACAAATGCTAACCAGGTAAAGCACCTTGCCCAGGTCACAAAGCTTGTAAGTAACAGCAGAAGCATGGAGACTCAAATGTCACTCTGGTTTAAGTCATTTATAAATCCGATAAGCAAAGCTTGTACATTATTTATGTAAGTTTTCACAGCCATCCAATTAATCTCCCCTTCGCTTCGCTTCATCGTTTCCCAAGGACACACACCTTATAAACACATATGTTACAGTGATTGAGACCATAGCCTTTGGAATCTGACAGATAAGGTTCACATCCTAACTTAGTCACATACAAGTCCCATGTACTGGGTTATTTATTCTTGCATTGCTTTTGTTTCTTTACTTCTCAAGGAGGACAGGAATATTTTCTTCTTGTCTCCTTCCTTTCTCAAACTTCAATTTACAGATCTCTTAATCAGATCCTCAAGTTGTCTTTCCAGTCCACCTAAGTTATACCATTTACCTAGCTAGACATTCACGCTTTTCCCATGTTCTTTTCTTTTCTAGTGTCTAAAAGATAAAAATAATTGCAATGTCTCCCAAATGCTGTGGTTTCCTACTGTGTTCTTGAAAGTCAATATGAGTTGGGTTACTTTTCCCCTTTTCCTGTAGTTATACCCATGCTTATCAGTAGAAGAGGGAGGTCAGCTTTCAGCCGCCCTCAGCTTCCCCAGAGGCTGTCCCTGACAGGGAGGTCCGGGAGGTCCTAGTGCAGCTCTTTTCACTGCTCTCATTAGGACTTAGCAAAGGGACTGGTCCATGCTGGGGGCTTCTATTAGGACGCAAGGGGAGGGCGAGAGAACTTTGTTGAAGTGGGTACCTGACAACTCTTTTTAAAATCTTTTTTTTTTTTTTTTGGTCCAGGTTATCTCGCACGCCATCTCAGAACATGTTGAAGATGCAGGCGTCCACTCTGGAGACGCCACTCTGATGCTGCCCACACAAACCATCAGCCAAGGAGCCATTGAAAAGGTCATCAGTTATAAAAAAGAAAAAGTAGAAGGGAAAAAGCAAAAGATAATAGGAAAACCTCAGTTAAAAAAAAAAATAGAAAGAAAGCAAACAACTAGATAGCAATGGAAAACGTGCTGCAGGTTAAATTTAAGGATGGGGGAACTTCCCTGCTCTGAGTCAGCTGGGTATTTTAAAGACAAAGATTTCTTTCACTGCCCTTTAGAGGCCTTTGAGTTGTAGGCCAGTGCAGTAGTTCTTAAACTTTACTGTGCATCAAATTCACCTGCAGAGTTTGTTAAAATACAGGATACTGGGTTGCACCTCAAGTTTCTGATTCTATGGTTCAGAAATTCTGTTGCCCAAGAATTTACCTTTTTAACAACTCCTAAGCGGGTGCTGTTGCTGGTGCTCTGGGAAGGACAATTAGAGAATTGCTGCTGCAGGGGTTTCTAATGCTTGAGAGCCACTTGCAGGTGAGCAGCGTATAAAACCACGCTTCTCAGGAATGGCACTGGCAGTGTGCAGGAGTCACTGGGAACCTTCTGGAATCTCCCCCCTCACCTGCCTGCACACCCTTGTACCTTCCCTTCTCTTTCCAATATGTCTCTTTTGATGGCCACTCCTTTAAAGGACTTCACAAGAGTGATGATTCTGCTTCAACACTCAATGCGCACTGGTCAGTGTACACTCAGAGTCGATCATTTTAAATAATCTAGAGAAGGTCTCGTTAGTCTTCAGGTATGTCAGGGCAGGCCTGGATTCCTTAGTGAGCTTTTCCAGAGAATTTTCCATCAGAACCCATGCACGCCTGTCTGTCTGGTCATACATAAGACTGGATCCTGAAGGTCTTAACTTTGTTCTGGAAAGTAGAGGTAGCGGGATGCTTTGTAATAAAAGCAGCCTAAAAGAAAAAAGTCCCCAAATTTCAAATGCACTTCAGTTTCCCCTGTCAGGATAAATGATCTCCAGAACTCATATTTTAAAAAATCTCTCAGAGCTCAACATGCCATGGATCCCACTTCATTTTCTACCCAATGAAGTTGTTGAAACACTCTTGTGCAAGTAATGAGTGAGGCGTCTTGCTTGTTGTAATCAGTGACCCCTCTGGCAAATAAACTTTACGGCCCTGGTTGGATACAGGGATTTCTATATGTGACATGCAGTGTCTCCCTGCAGGGAAACACTGTCTCCTTCCAAACATAATGTCTACCCTTGTAGAGTCCAGGGCAACAGAAAAGCAACAGAAAAGAAACCTCTGTGGTCTCTTTCTAGTACCATGTAATTTCAGGGCCTGCACCGCTCAGCAGGTAAGTCATTAGATTGCTATAGAGTTTGGACTGCAGTTTCTGGTGCTAAAGCCAGCAGACTGAGAGAATTCCATTTAAACCTCAAGGTAAAGCCCAAGTACGTAACTACAGGTAGATAAGGATGTTTGTCAGAGAGATAATGACTTGAAAATGATTTGCTCTTTTCCCTACTCTTCTATTTAGTACCTATTATTATTTTGTTAATAGAAGCCTAAATAGTGCATCCTATTATTACCATTATAAATGTAGATACAGCTTTCTTTGAGGAGAAATTAAATAATTCTAAATCTAATGCTCTGTGCCTTGTTTTCTGTTTTTCTTTTTTTAACTAAGGTATGTTCTTTAGTACTATGTCACTATTCTTTTGATGTAGGTGAAGGATGCTACCAGAAAGATCGCAAAGGCTTTCTCCATCTCTGGCCCATTCAACGTCCAGTTTCTTGTCAAAGGAAATGATGTCTTGGTAAGAGACACAGAAGTGCTTGAGAGATCACCATGGCTGTGTTAGGCCGTGTTGGTTTGTGACCTCATGGTAATCTCCTCCGTGAATACCAGCCTCAGAACACCAAGACCCCTGAAGCTATTAGAGTGGAAGGTTTCAGAGCATACCATATCTGCCTTGATTGAAAGCATAGGCTCTTGGTGGGTGGCACTGACATATTAGTTACAGCTTTGTAAAGCACTTGGTTGACTGTGTGCCATCCATAGTACAGTATGCCTAGATAGAGTGAATATCAGAAAGTAAACCAAATGCGTAGCATAGTCATAAATTCCATGCACTGAAGATCTGCTTTACTCCTTACTTAGAGAAGGTATCATTTGCAAAAATAAAAATGTTCACTCAACCAGGTTAGTCCTAATTAATTTAGTCTACGTCATTTAACTAATCTGTAGCTGTCTTTATTCTGTGTTGCTATAACAGGATACTTGATGCTGCATCATTTGTAAAGAAAAAAGTGTATTTGGCTCACTACTCGGGTGGCTGGAAAGGCCAAGACTGGGGAGCTGCGTGTGGCGAGGGTCTCAGGCTGCTTCCATGCATGGCAGAGAGCAGAAGGGGAATGTGCACGCAGAGACATGGGGCAAGAGAGGAAGCAGAGAGGGAAGCAGAGGAAGCCAAATCCTTTAACAGCCCACTGTTGTGGGAATTTATTCATCCCTGTGACAATAAGAACTCACTCAAGGGCATTAATCTACTCATAAGGAATCCACCTTCATGATCCAAACACATCCCTCTAGGCCCTAGCTCCCAATACTGCCAAAATGGAGTCAAATCTCAACATGAGTGTGGGGGCAAACTGATCCAAGCCACAGATTCACCACTGTTGTGCAGTCATCTGCAAAGATGTGTAAGGGCTCAGTTCTCAGTGATCTTATAATTTAGTGGAGACTGGGAAGAAGATGAATCTGTAGAATTTGTAGATAGCCATAATAGAGAGTATAACAACTGTTAGATGTGTACAAATAAAGAGACAGCACATTTGCGAGTCTACGTGCACATGAACCAGTTTGCCTCATTGGGGCAGATCATAAAAGACTTCAAGGAAGATTTTGTTTCGTGAACTGGACCTTAAGGAATGGCTGAGATTTTGACAAGTTAAGAACAGTAGAGGGGCTACCACACAAGGATAGGATATCTGTTTTTGGAGACAGCAAATAGTTCAGTCGAATCAGATCATTTTTCTAGGTAAATAGTGGAAGGTGAACTCAGAAAGTAAGACTGGGGCCAGGAAGAAGGCATAAGATAAAACAGAGAGGCAAATGAAGCCAGGGGTAGAAGGCATTCCTCTGCAGCCAGGGGAGACCCCGTGAAGGATTTCACAAGGGGCATGGCATTATTTGAGCTCTGCATTAGTCTAAATCTGTCAGCAGTGTGTGAGGGTAAAACAGGGGGAGAGGATGGAAAAAAGTCAGATATTGACTGAAAGGAAACCAGTTAGAAAAAGTCTAAGCAGTAGGCTTGAAAAGGGATGAGATTAGCAAAACAAGATCTGGTCTCCACTCGATGACAACTGGAAACCAAGTGGCAGACAGAATATTAATATTGCTGGTGTTGGCCCTCACCACCCTCTTTCTCCTTTTGAATGTATCTCCTTAGGTGATTGAATGTAACCTGAGAGCGTCTCGATCCTTCCCCTTTGTCTCCAAGACTCTCGGGGTAGACTTCATTGACGTGGCCACCAAGGTGATGATTGGAGAGAACATTGATGAAAAACCTCTTCCAACTCTGGAGCAACCCATAATTCCGGCTGAATATGTTGCAATTAAGGTAAATAATAAAATATCAGTCATTTTATGAGATCCAATGAAATGAAAGAAATAATTTGACATCAAAAATCTTATTACTTTTAAAGTCCTTCTAACTGAAGTTTTGGACTCAGGCTTTATATTTGCACTACGGGCAACTTTATGGGAACTGTTGTGCTTTTCAAACTTTTAAGAAATCTTCTAGAATTACATAACTTCAAACCAAGTAGCCTAGTGAATTTTATAAGCTATGTGTAATGTAATTGACATAGAATGGTGCCAGTTTAGATGCTAAGCAAAAATCCTGGGTGTAATTTGTTAGGGAAAGACTTGAATTGTGTTAAGCCTTCAGGAATGCATGACTCTTATAAAAGTGGTTATCTTGTGGGGTTAAATTCTTAACATGTTGACCATCTTTGTTTAGTCCTTATGTTCTTCAGTGGCACATTTTTTCCATTTGAAAAGTGGAGATAGCAATTGCTATTTACAATGGTGCTGTGAGAGTGATGAAATCAATGACACCTTCTGAAAAGATGAGTGGGAAAATTTAAGATTGTTCATCAATTTCCAACATATACATATATTTTTGATAATACCTTAATAATAAAGCCACCATGCTCCACTAGATACCTCAGAATGATCACATACAGAGTGTTTATAATGCAGTCCTTTACTACTAATTACTATTAGGAGAGGTGTGAGGATTTGTGGGATATTATATACACGTATTTGAGTTCTTTAGATAAAATGCACAATGAAATTAATTTGCATTATGTGGTATATTTATGTGAAACTGAAATATTTTGAGTCCTATAAAAGGTCCCTGTTCCTATATGTACTAGTGCCCTCAACCGTAATTGTGTTACAGATGAGAATCTGACTTCGACTTTATAGTGGGAACTTTAACTTGAAGCTGTGAATCAAAAAATGTTTATTAGTCTTGTTTAAGTTAATAATTTAGGACACCTTGAATTTTATAGTACATTGAGATGGAATGTCACTTTTCATGTGGGTGGGGTGGCGCTTTCTTCCGAGAGACTATAACAAAAACATTGTAGACGCTTTTTAGTAGAGAAAGAGACTAAGAGACAGTGTGAGAGCAAGAGTGCGGGAGAGGGAGAGAGAGAAAGAGGAGATTTTCTGTTTGAGAACCACAGGTGGTCAGCCCTGAAGAACATTTTTTTTTTTAAACTGGAGATTCTATATATGAATTTTTAATTCATGTTTATTCATAGTTATAAGAATACATGCCTTTATTTCTTCTTATAAATTAATATGTGAATGATAGATAGATATGCATTTTTAACGTGCTGTATCTTTCAGATTACTTCTTTTCTATTTGTCCTTGTACATGAATTAAATTTTTTCAAATTAGTTTATTCATTGGCAATTGTAACAAGCCTAGCAAAGTCAGTGGCTATCAGCAGATGGGGAAATAGGGAAGCTGACATACAAGAGTATGAGGTAACTTGACTAAGATGACCCAATGAAATGACTCCAATGTAGAATTCCCATCATGACTCAGGTGCCAGAATCAATAAAGGAATAGTCTAGACAAGATAAATGAGCATATACAAGAAATGAGAATTTGGTTCTTAGTGAAATGTACCAATAAAATAAATGAAAAGGAAGCATTCATATGTTCCAGTGCATACAAAAGTTCTGGATGAAAGTGTTTCCAAGTAGAATGTTTTTCAAAGCTTTTAAGAGGTGTGAACAACAGTTTCATGTCTCAGAAGTCAGCTTACAGACAGCCATTTCTGGCAAGATGGCTTGTTGCAAGTCCAAATGATCAGAACAAGAAGAGAAATGTTTCCAAAGCCTATCAAGGGGGAAAAAAATGTGTTTGAATTTTGTGTCTGGGTAGACGGATGCCCAGTAGAATTTGTTTGAAATCACTCCAATAAGACTGGGCATAATCTAGATTAGAAGCACTGGTCTAGACTGGTCATAGGGGTCCGGTCCCATTTACAGAAATAATTTGTGATTATTTAACCTAAGGTTTTGGCCAAGAGCTGAAGAAATTCTTGGAAAAGAATTTTAAAGCTGTTTTTCAAGCCATGTGCTTGGACCAAAGAGATCTTTACATGTCTGTCATAGCCTAAATGAATCCCTGGAGAGATTCATTTCAATAAATATATTTATTCTCTTTTACTCATTTATACCTTTGCCTCATGCATTTTTTCCTCCCTGCTTTTTATGACAGGCTCCCATGTTTTCCTGGCCCCGGCTGAGGGATGCTGACCCTATTCTGAGGTGTGAGATGGCTTCCACTGGAGAGGTAACTAGTTAATGATCCATGAACGTTTTCATTAAGTATCCTCTGAAAGCTATGGTTTTATGACCTGAGTACAGTAAAACAAGCAAGGAGAAAGCAAATTTCTGCTCTCAGAGTAAGTCTCAAAAGGTTTAAAAAGTTTGAATAAAAATATCTTTTTTGCAATTTTTTTTTTTTTTTTGGCTGGGGCTGAGTTTGAACCCGCCACCTCCGGCATATGGGACCAGTGCCTACTCCTTTGAGCCACAGGCACCACCCAGAATAAAAAATATCTTTTACTGTCATTTGGAATAGAGTCTAAGTTCTCACTTCTGTTTGAACATGGGAATATCATACATGCGTCCTAATTCATTTGCTCATGAGGGCATCTTTCTTAATTTCTTTAGACATCAAAGTTAATATCTTTTGTGTATTTCTTTTTATTTTAAGGTTCTCAGGTCTTTCTCTAATAGCACCTCATTACCACCTTACTACCATGAAATTAGATCATTGAATTTTTACTAGGAATAGGTAGAAAAACAGCCTCAGAAAAATCATGTACCTAAATACTGTGGGATCTGCAGATTCAAGGAAAATCCCAGGACCATTTTTAAAGCAATTGTTATCTCTTGGGGATTATCTGAAAGCTATAATGGGACTGGCCACTGGATGTCCCTCTTCCCTTGTGCTGGAATTGTGTCAGCTGGCGGTTTCTTTAAGAATATGAAATGTGTTTCTTGTAGAGAGCTGTCAGATTCTAGAAAGTTCTCTACATGTCAGTGTCAGGACATTTTATGAATCACCTAGCCCTTGACAGGTGTACAAGATACAAACTTCAGATTCTCATCAGTGCATGTTGCAGTAGCAACGTCAGAGTAGGAGGCACCATAGTTTCCTCTTGATATTAAGGAATACCCTTTTGAAAGGGGAAAATATTTAATTGCAACAGATATGTGATGTTTTGTATGGTTTCTTGGTTACCAGCAAGATCTGGGATGAGAAGCCAAGTGAAACACAAAGGCTGTAGAGAGTAGATGTGATAGGTTTGTATTTGGAGTCTCAGAATAGGGACTCTCGGCCCACCCTTAGCAGGTTCATGGAGACCCCATGGCCACTGTAGTGGTGCTGGTTTCAGCCGCCCCAGAATTCAGATCGGAAAGTGATCTATTTCCCCCATGTTTTTTTCCTCCGGTGTGGCAAATTCGTTTCCAGAGCTTATATTCATTGTGCCTCATTAAACACATTGTTAGGGTTGTTGAAATATAAAAATGTGTAAGAATTAGAAATTTAGCTCCATAGTTGTTGTATCTGCTTATAAAGTATAAGGAGAGAGATTCCTCTTTCATTATTAAAAAGGCTCGTATTTCCCAATGTCATGAAGTATAAAGTTAGGTCTGTTTTATAACTGACATCAGAATAATAACTTTGGCTGAGTAAAATCTCAATTATGCTTCAAAGAGACATTTTCAGTGTCAAAATGTATTGTTTTGGGATTAAGTAAACCTCTGGGTCCTGATGTAAGTAAGAGGATTTTATTTTACTGGTGGAAAAGTGGGTATGTCAGTCCTAATGTCCATTGGTTCGCTGGAATATCTGCCTACTTTCTCTGGTTCCTTTGGATATTGCTGAAATTTCTTCTGTGTTACTGTATCTGTACTTGTGATGGGATTGCCCAATTCCTTTCAATAGAATATGAGACTATTGACATAACTTAACCTTGAGTTAGCTGACCAGTACTTGGCTGAGTAAAATATTTACTGGAGTGAAAAGCAGCATGTATTGGTGGTCCGCTGAAGGTTATAGTCATGAGAACTTTCCTTGCATAGAAAGGGAGTCATTTGCTGGAAGAATGAATTCAGCCATCAGTGTTATTTATTCCAATGGTGGTTCTGTTCTGGTGCCAAATGATGATGTTCATGGTGGACTTGACTCTTACCATGTTCAGATACACCACTTGTTCTATAGTTACGGTGGCTATGTGACTTGTAGTTCTATCTGTAGCACAATTTCCCTGGGTAAAGCTTCTGCATCCTCTTTAACATTCCTGTATATGTTAGACTGAAATCATTTATTTTTTAACATACAGCTGTGGATTTCAGGACTAGTCATAGAGTATTTTGGTTCATTTTATGAAAATTATTTTTAGAAAGAACAAGTTCCTTTGAGATTTTCATGGAATTATAGAATTTCTGAGAAGGCTCTCTCATGAGCTGTATGAAATGACTCTAAACCAGTGATCTACAGTTATGCATTTCTGCTTCTGACCCATGAATTCAGGCTCTGCTGCCTACATTACTGCATAGTATGTATGACATAAGCTGTTATTTAAACAGTAAGTCATATTAACATTTGGAAACTCACCATGTTATGGACCAGAAGCTGCAAATTGTATCCATATAACTCTCAGTAGAAGCCAGTTATGTTGCTCCATTGAGTGCTGTTGAATAAAGAAAGAATTGCTTATTCATTCATTACGCTTAATTAAAAACATAAGATACATCTGCCCCGGCCAGTCTTTTAATCCCTGGATTCAGAGTGCATGGTCTTTGGATAACATTAATAAAATCTACAGAAGGAGTCCATGCGTGAAGGGCTTTCCATTTGTATTTTTGTGCTTGTATGTGTGTGTATTGGTAAGGGGGGTTGACTATTATTTGATTTCTGTATTTTATTTTTGTTTTTATTCTTAAACAGGTGGCTTGCTTTGGAGAAGGTATTCATACAGCCTTCCTGAAGGCAATGCTTTCCACAGGATTTAAGATACCCCAGAAAGGCATCCTGATTGGAATTCAGGTAAGTGGTATGTGGCCATATGCATGCCGTACTCATATATGTGAGTGGTGAGGTGTGGCAGGGACATTAATTGTTATATTGAAGAGGGGAGATTTGTTTTATGTTCTGCTTTATTGCAATTTATAGCAAGCCTGGACGTTTGTTCCCTATTTGTTCTCTGATTTTTGCCTTCTCCTGTTACAGCAACCAATGCAAAAATAGAATAAAATGAGATAAAGACAGAAACATAAAGTGTCTAGTGAATGGGCATTTTTCCTAAACGGGATTCAGGGCGCCTAAAAAAAGGCAATCTCTTCCATTCTTTGGTTATGTCTTTTCTCATAGCTCTTTTTCCTTAGCCCTGGAATATAAGGTTTTCAGTAAGATTGGGTTTTACTTTCTCTTTTTGGCTCTATCTCTTGACTTTTTTTTTTTTTTTTTTTTTTTTTTTTTCAAAAAAACCCCCATAAAATGGGTTGTGTGTGGGATGAAAAACCAACCTAATTTAATTTTTTTAATTAAACAAAATATAATT